>PVIC010003013.1:0-72080 GCA_004025085.1 Thryonomys swinderianus
ATGCCTGTAATCCCAGCACTCGGGAGGTAGAGACAGGAGGATTGCTGAGTTCGCGGCGGCTTGCCTGGGCACCATAGTGAGCTCAGGGCCAGCCTGAACTACAAAGCAAGACCCTGTCTCCAAAAAGCAAAAAAATAAAAATAAAAATAAAATAAAATAAAATAAAATAAAATAAAATAAAAGTCATGATTTGTATATCTAAATTCTTGAGTTCTATAGATTTAGGGATTATCTGTTGAAATTATGGGTGCAAAGAAAAATAAAAGGCTTAGTCCAAAAAATTACCTGCTATAGACAGGCAACTTTTTCAGTATCATCCTCTAGGTAAAACTCCAGATAACCTGGGAGTGTTCAGGTGGGAAAGTGCCCAGTTTACTTTTCCTGGACATCCCATTGTGAATGATGTTGCTTTTCTATACAGTTAGTTTGTACTGTGCTCCTAAGTGTCACTTTTGGACAGAGACCCAAAAGGCTATAGGACATTTGAAATGTAGCTAGTGCAAACTGATACACACTGTAATCATAAGTGCAGTCAATTTTGAAGAGTTAGTATGAAACAATGTCTACTATCTCATTGATATTTTATATCAGTTACATACTGAGATGATACTACTTTGGACATACTTGGTTAAATAAGGTACTTTATTAAAATTAACTGTCTTTTTAAAATTTTATTTCTAATAAATTGAGTTTATTGGTACATTTTAGGTATACATTATAATCACATTCCTCATTGAGAATTTGTACCTACACATGATATATTTGATTCTTATTTTTTCCATTCTCCTACCCTCCCTTCAACCCTCCACCTCCCTATATAGATAAGCATTGTTTTCATTTTTTCCTTTTTACCATCAAATTTTTCTTTCCTTTCTTTGCTTTCCCCTGCTCCTCTCTTTATTTCCCCTTTCCCTTTGAACATTTTCTTCCTATTTCATAATACCTATCATACATTCTGGACCTCATTTACACCTTCAGTTTCTCACACTGGAGAAACAATATGACATTTACACACCTGTGTCCTATTTATTTCACTTATGAGTAAGGCCTTGAGGTGCATCCATTTAGGTATAAATGTCTCTAATTTATCATTCTTTATGGCTGAGTAACACTCTATTTTATTTAAAAAGAAAAAGAAAAATAGTCTTCTTTATCCAGTCTCCAGTTGAAGGGCATTTGGGCTATTTCCAAGATTTAGCTGTTACAAACTATACTACTATAAACATTTCTGCAGATATGTCACTCTGGTATGATGCTTTTAATTCTTTTGTGAATATACCCAGCAGGGTCAAATGGGACTTCTAATCCTTGCTTTTTAAGGAATCTCCTCACTGATCTCCACAGTAGCTGTACCAGTCTACATTCCCACCGAGAGTGGAGAAGGGTTCCTTTCTCCCCACAACCCTGCACCAATTGTTGCTGGTTGGTTTCTTGACAGCAGCCATTCTTTGTGGGGTAAGGTGGAACCTCAGTGTTGTTTTCATCTGCATCTCTTGAATGATCAGATGTTGAACTTCTTTTATGGTTTTTTTTTTTTTTTGGTGCCTTTACTTCTTCATCTGAGAAATGCCTGTTTATTTCAGATGCCCACTTTTGAATTGGGTCTTTAAATTTTGGGGCCCTGATTTTTTAAGTTCTTTATATATTCTAGATAGTAGCCTTACAATTTGCACAATGCTGGTCTTGAAAAACTCCCAGAGGACTTTCTGATGAATTAAATTGTCCAAACAAAACCTGTTAATTGGAGATCTTTGCACAATTTTGTGGCAGAGTCCTCAGCATGAGTGGCATTTTTGTGGAAGGACTCTGGACTAAAAGGACAGGTGAACAGAATCGTCATCTCCCAAATGTTAGGAAAAAGCTGTCAGACCAGGCATGGTAGCACAAGTGTGGAAAGCACATTTGTAGGTCCTGTGGCACAAGTGCAGGTCCTGTGGCCCTATTTTTCTCTATTTTGACAGAGGTGTTGGAATTTCTAGAACAGTAATGCAAGCCACATGGTCCATAAAAGTGCTCATAAAAGAAGGGTTTGAAAAACTTTGCTAATAGCCTAGAAGCAGATATTTTATATTTCTTGTTTTTAGCAAAATAAAAAGATTAACCACAGGAAGATTAAAAAATCACTGATCAGTCAATTTTTAAAATTCTTGATCCTGGTACAATCACATTTAAGTTTATAGTTAATTGCATTTACCTTTCTTCATAAAATATTCTTTTCATGTTTCTTATAACATGCCTCAATTTCTGAAATACTTAATATTGTTAAAGTGTGTTTTTCTGGGGAGCTCAAAGCTCTTTATAGACATTATTTTGAAGATGGCAAACTCAGCTCAAGTGAGGCATGCAAATATAAAAACTGGGGCCTTCTGTCTGGGGCTGAAAAATGTACAACCATCAGATGAGATGGATTGAGAAGAGCGTTCTGCTACAGCTCAGATGCCAGGGCTCTGGTTCCTGCTCTGAAATACACAACTGAAATCATTTTATTCCAGGCCAGCATTCTCAAAGTGGGGTTCCCAGACCAGCAGCATCGCCTAACTTCATAGACATGCGTTCTTGGTGCCCACCCTCAGATCTACTGGCCCTGAAATCCTGGAAGGGGTAGACCGTTAAATCCATCTTAGCAGGTCTTGCAGATGATTGTGGTGCTCACTGGACCTTGAGAACAATGTACTGCACATTTTATCTCTTTTCACTCCCTTTTGATTCAAGGGATCTGGAGTAGAGAATTTAGTGCCATTAAGGTAGGAAATGCACGGAGCCTGAGTCCTCCCTTGTACCTGAACCACTGCTTGGAAGTAAGCGAGGTTCCAGGGTGTTACCTAGGGAGCTAATGACTCACAACTGAATGGCAGAGGCCCTGTGGCTGTGGGACATTAAAGGGTGTCTGTGTGGCATCTCTCTTCTCACCCAACCCCGGAACAAATTTAAGTTTAGTCGGAGGATCATAGAACAACAGGCGCAGGCTGAAGTACGCCTGCCAGTGCTGTCAGGCCTGGTGGAAGGGCATGGTCTGTATGGGAACCAGATGGATTTTTCATGAGTTGGTAGGACTTTCCTCCCTGTCACCTAGGGCTCACTCAGAAAAGTGGAGGAAGGGAGAAGCAGGGCTGAGCGAGTCCTCTGTCGTCCCCAGGTTGGCTCAATTTGCTAGTGAGAAATGGAGGGATAGAGGAGGGACCAAATCATCCTGAGTCTTAAGAGTGAGGAAGATGTTTTCTTTCAGAAGTGAAGATGTTGTTTTAAATAAATAACTGGAAGCTTCCTATGGAGTAGTACCAGTTTAGTATAAAGTATTTCCATCACTGATTCTGTTCCAAATATGTTACCCTTGCCCAAGTCAGCAGAAGCACCAACATGCACCTTTGTACCTGGAGTCTTGCTGGGCCTTGGTGTATTACTCTGGGATGGCAAAGACGCCTAGGGCACCACAGCCAGACCCTGCAGAGCTCAATGCCAAATAAAAAGGAACAAACAGAATCCCATGTTAAAAGTCATGGGGGGGCTGGAGATTTAGCTCAGTGGTTCCAACCTCTGCCTAGCAAGCGCAAGGGCCCTGGTTCTATCCCCGGTAACCACATACAATACTGGGTGTGGTGACTCACACCCACCAGCAATCAGTACCACATACCACAATGCTGAGCATGGTGGCTCACGCCTGTAATCCCAGCACTCAGGAGGCAGAGACAGGAGAATTGCTGAGTTCCAGGTTTGCCTGGGCTACAGAGTGAGCTCAGGGCCAGCCTGAACTACAAAGTGAGACCCTGTCTAAAAAAAAAAAAAAAAAGTCATTGGGGTGTCCACACAGTCACAGCAGAGGTTACCCCGAATGCGGCCTCCTCCACATGCAGGGTTTCCTGGGATGGCACAGGGTGAGTTGACTTTGCTGCCACTGGCTCCCCGCACGCCATCCAGCCGGTTCTGCTGTGTGCTCACCGCGTGCTGAGTACCAGCGAGTGTCGCACACAGTCTAAGTTTTCTTCACAATCCCCTGGGATGCAGGTGTGGCAGTCTTCCTACCTGCACGTGGCCCGGAGGGAGCAGAGACACGGAGAGGGAACGCAGCTCATCCCAGATCGAGCTGAACAGCCAGAGTCTACACCTAAAACCGCCTTCTCCGCAGCTCATGGTCACTGCCTGTCCACAGTCCTGTCACTCCGGCACTTCCTTCCCCACTCGCGTCCTTTATTACCGTGAAACACAAGCTAAGAAGCACTTGGAGGAGGGGTCCTAGCCCTGGCAAGGCAGCAGGCCTGGGGCTGGGGCTGCTTCCTGGGGGCGCCCAGAGGTCTTGGGTGAAGATGAAGCGGGTGCCTGGGGGCCCTTTGTGATACTCGAGAACGTGGGCAGACAGGAGAGACGGAAGGGGCTGCGCTTTTTATTACACAGCTGTGCACGATGCTCCTTTGTTTGGATCCTGTCTCTTCTAAGAAGCTTGCGATGTCTTTATTTTCATTTCCTATTTGTGTTAGAAACACTTTATTGATCTTCCCATCCTCTTTAAGAAGCATAATAATTCTTGTGCTTTGATACCGTGGAAGATACAGAGTCATATACGGAGGCCCGCCCGGCCCAGCGGGGGCAGCTCGGCACGCGTCTGCCGGCCAGGTGAAGAGCCGCAAATAGGTTAAAACACTGTCATTCTCTAGCAGGTCCAGGGCTCTGTCTGAGTCCTGGGGACTGCTGGACGCCTTTCTGATATGAGACATAGTTCCCAGCCGGATTATGTAATGTGGGATAGGTTGTTTTCTGTTTTCCAAGATCCAGCTGGGCTGCCAGAAACCTTTGCGTCCACAGACACCAGGAGGTTCCTGTCCTCTGAGGTCAGTGCGGGCACTTGTATTTGCAGAATTTACCACCGGATCCTAAGGGTGTGGAAGCTGGCGGATTAGTTCAGTGTAAGATGCCTTCCAAACCCAAGCCTGTTCACGGCTCTTAGTTGAGTATATAGATTAGGCAAAATCTGGAAATAATTCTTAACTCTTTGTGGAAGTAGGTGGGGATGGAGAGATTTTCAGTCTATCCTCCTGCGGACAAAAGAAGCTGCTTTGGCGAGGTGCTGTGCAGAGGAGCCACGGAGGGTAAAGACCGCATGGGCTGGATTATGTTTGGCTCCTGTCTCACCCCTGTGTTTCGCGCTGTCCATTGATGAACGTCCTGGCAGTTAATGCTGAGTGCCTCTCAATAGGCCTCAGAATGAAGACAGATGGGAGGGGCGAGGCCGGGCTAAGTGCCCTGCTGGCAGCCTGCCAGAGCCAGCATTAGCAGATTAAACCTCTCCCCCATCCCAGCCTCCCTCACCCCTCCCAAGGCCAGCGAGGATATGGACTGCCCCCTCCCCTCCGGGACAGCTGTGTCACCAAAGTAAAGGGACTGTAAAGAAGGCAGTGGTGCCTTAGATCATTGGCAGAAGGTGGGGAAGTTTGCTTTGGGTCACTTTGGAAGGACGGACATCCGTGTGGACTTCCTTCTTATCTGCAGCCTCACTTTCTGTGGTTTCAGTCACCCAGCGGGAACTGGAGTCTGAAAAATCTTAATATTTGCCTTTTTTCTTTCAAGAGACACCAGATTCACATTTTAATTTAAGTTTGCATTGTTGGAGTTTGAACCGAAGACTTGCACTGAACTACATCTCCAGAGTTTTAGAGACACGGTCTTGGTAAATCACTAAATTGTCCAGGTGGGCTTGAATTTGTGATCCTCCTGCCTCTGCCTCCCAGTGCTGGAATTACAAGTATGGACCACCACAGTCATCCTCATGTAACTTTTATTACAATATACTGTTATAATTGTTCTGTCTTATTATTACTTATTGTTAATCTCTTACTATGCCTAATTTATAGATACTTTATCATGGATATAGGTGGGAAAAAAGCATTATATATACAGTTTCAAGCATTCACTGAGATTTTGGAACACATCCTCACAACTAAGGGGAACTTGTGCATACACTAAATGTTGTCACTTAACATTCTGTTACACAGAGCTCTTTACTCATTGGCATACTCTACATCCTGTGACACCTGCTATTCAATACAGGGGCCTATGACCTAGAAACACCTTAATAATAGTACACAGAGAAGGTTTTCCGTGTGCCAGGGGCAGTGCTAATGCCTTTTCAGATTATCTCATTAAATCTTCATACCAATTTTATGAGGACACTGAGTATCAATAATTTACCTTCCACAGCAAAGGATGATACTGTATACTTGGGTCATTTACAGTCTAGGGTTTTATCTGTCAGCTGTTGCTGCCTAACAATTCCAAACTCAGAGACTATAGTAAGCATTTATTTTTGGTTGACTCTTCTGCAGGTTTGCTGGGTGGTCTAATTTCAGGGGAGCTCGGGGGGCCTACCCAAAGCAAAAGGTTGGGTCTGGAGTATGTTCCAGATGTCTTCACATTTCCTCAGGTCATTAGGCAAGCCAGCACACATTCTCATGGAAATTATGGAAGCTCGAATATAGGGACAATTCCAAGCCTCCACTTACTGCACACCTGCTAATGCACAGCTGGCCGAAGAAAGTCATTTCACAGAGCTCAAAGCCAACCCTCAAGGAAGTAACACCTCTCCCATAGAAGTGCTGGAAGAAGGAATAGACACTGCAACATGGTAATCTACCACAAGGTTTAACTTTTTTGCATTCTAATCCTTTTGAAATTGATCCCCTAAATTTGACATGTGTTTACTGATCAAAATATTTCATAAAAAACCCCCTTATTTGTTCCATAAATATTTATGAACATGAGCCACCTCAGCACAGGCCACACATAAGTGGGTGCCAGCACCCCATAAGATTTTGTGGGAACTGAAAAATTCCAATGAACTTTTCTATGTTTTTCTGTGCTCAGATATATAAACACCATTGTGTTTTGGGTGCCTATAGTGTTTGGTGCTCTAACACCTTCTACAGGTCTGTAGCTCAGGATGAGAAGGCTGTGCCTCATTGCCTAGGAGTGTGGTGGTCTGTTTCAGCTGCTTTGTGCACACTGTGATGGCCACATAATGACACGTTTCTGAGATCCCTCTTGTTAAGCCAGGCATGACCACACTGCAGACAAGGCAGTTCCTTAACATGACCTGGAGTCATCTGATAGCAGAGCCCACCCATATATCCACATGCTTTCCCATTATTTTCCTACATGGATCCTCTAGCTGGAATCCCACTGTTTTCAGAACAGTTCAGCAATGTCACCTCTGTGCTCTCCCTGTTGGTGCTTGCCTGGAGTGCTCTTTCCTGTTGAGCTCTCAATGCTCCTCTATGACCCTGGGAAGCTGCTCCCTGGAGCCCATCAGGGCCTCCTCCTCTGGGTTGTCCTGATAACTTCCCTAAAGATATCTACTCTAGGGAAGGAGCCAAGTTCTTTCAGAGCATGGGGTCTTGGGGCTGACTGGCTGGCTCTGGGAGCCAGGAGGACCTGGCTGCACTGGGTTGGTCATTAACTCTTCTGGGTCTGTGACTAGGTACAAATTGCTTTCCTCTCCCCAGGCTTCCTTGTCCATTCCAAAAAGCACAGACAGTGATACTTAACTAGGCTAGAGGTGAGGATTAAAACTGAATTGTAAGTTATTTACTAAAGAATATATATATATATATATATATATTTTTTTTTTTTTTTTGCTTTTGAGACAGGGTCTCGCTTTGTAGTTCAGGCTGGCCCTGAGCTCACTATGGTGCCCAGGCAAGCCGCCGCGAACTCAGCAATCCTCCTGTCTCTTGTTGGTGGACGTGTCTCCACGCCCAGCATTATATGTGGTTACCAGGGATCAAACTCAGAACCTTGTGCTTGCGAGGCAGGCGCCGGAACCACTGAGCTAACCCTCCGGCCCAAGAATATCTTGTATTTTTACAAAACCATGCACATGAGAGCTGGAGATTTAGCTCAGTGGTTCCAGCACCTGCCTACCAAGCACAAGGTCCCTTGTTTGATCCCCAATAACCACATATAACAATACCGGGCATGGTGACTCACATCCACCAGCAATCAGCACCACATACCATAGTGCTGGCCGTAGTAGCTCATACCTGTAACCCCAGCATTCAGGAGGCAGAGGCAGGATTGCTGTGTTCGAGGCTTGCCTGTGCTGCAAAGTAAGACCCTGTCTCAAAACAAAAACAAAACAAAACAAAACAAACCATGCACATGAATGTTCATAGGAGCTTTATTCATAATTGCTTCAAACTGGAAATAGGCCCAATATCTCTGGGCTGGTCCATACACTATCATGCTGTCAACAATCAAATGCTGTGACAGTGCAGTGCCATTGGACAGGAAACAAGGCACATGTCTATGCACATGGCAACATGGATCGTAAGCACACTGGCTGATGTCAAGCCAGACTCAGAAAGGTGCAGCCTGATGATACCATCTGAGACATCTGGATAAGGCAAATCTGTTGGGCCTGAGAACAGACCTGGAGTGAGGAATGGGAGGAGGACGTGTGTCAGAGGCTGTGACTGTGGGGCCAGGGACAGTTGGGAGGATCAGACTGTTTTGAGTCACACCACAATCTCAACAAGAAGCAGGTTATTTATTATGTGGTTTCTCTTGTTATGCTGTGTGCTCATCCTCAGTAATCAAGGAGCTTTTGGGTGGTGGATGGGGTTTCAGACCGTAGAAGAAGTCAGTGGGGTTGGGAGAGCCTCAAACCATAGTAGAAATCACCTCACTCAGGACCTTGGAGGACCTGTGAGGCTGTAGTCCTAAGGGGAGAGAATTAATAAGCTCAGAATTCAGTGGTTTTCTGCCAGCCACAGAAGCCCCCAGAGCAGAGATCAGGGCCTCCCAGAATAGGAGTCCACCTCCCTGCAGCCATCCCTTTTCTGGGACAGGTCTGAGGTCTCCCAGGGCTCTGTGAGGACAGCTGTCTCCATGGCTGGCCAAGGAAAAGTATCTCTAAACCTACATCATCCTGTGGCCTGGGACCTTATCTGATGACCTAGATGGGGTCTTGGGAGTGTTTGCAAAGGAGAGCTGCTAAGAGGTACACATCTGGGGAGGTTTAAAACCAAAATCCCAACCATAACCCTTGGTCCTTTCTATGAACTGAGGCTCACAGACCCACAAGGCTTCGCCCTGCTCTTTTGCTTGTCCCAAGTGTAGCTCACAGTAGCTGGTGTGTTAGCAGGGGCGAAATCTAGTCACCTGAACTTAGAAACTGGTTTGCAGTCCAACCCTGAGGGTGAAGGGCTGGGGAAGAGGAGCGAGTGACAGGCATAGTGCTGCCACGGAAGCCTCATGTTCACTCCTTGTTCCCCTACTTCCAGGGTTCCTGCTGCCCACCCTAGCCTGCTTTGCCCTCCAGTCTTTGGACACTGTCTTGCAGAGGCCATCTGTGTCTTTGACAGTGTGCTTTAAAACTTTGTCTCACACTGCCCTGCCTTCTGCCTTGCCAAGTGCACTGCAACGTCCCTGGTTGGACTCTCCGATCTCAGGCCTCCCTCCCGTCTCTCATCTGTCTTCCAAATCTTAGCTGAGGCAGGCCTTGAGCTTTTTGCCACTGCACCCTGCGCTCACAGCAGTGTGCACACTTCTGGCTCAGCACTCACCTCCAGTGGGAGTGCCCCTTGGCCTCTTCCTGACATATCCAAGGCCTGTGAGTGCTGCGTAGGTGGGGCGTGCCCCTTGTGCCCTTATTCCCCAGCACTGCCAATGGGACTGAAATACTGTGTTAGCAAGTTTTCCTGTCACTAGAACAAAATACCTGTCAGCCTCAGCTTAAAGGACAGGAGGTTTATCTGGGCTCACAGTTTTTAGTTGACTCCAGGGTAGAAAAGGCATGGTGGAGGAAAAATGCTCAATCCATGGCAGCCTGGAAAGAGAGACAGAAGGGAAGAGCTGGGGACAGGAATACACCCTTTCAGGTCATGCCCCTCCAACCAGGGTCCACTGCCCAACATGAACTCACCAACAAATTAATCCACTGATGAGTATGTCACCTGCATGATCCATTATCTTCCAAAGGCCTTGCTTCTGAACACACAAGACTTTCAGGGAACACTTTAGGTCTGAACCCTAACACCAGCCCTTGACAAATGCTTGCTGATTGAGTGGACTGGACTAGGGTGGATGTGCAGAGGTGGGAATAAGCCAGAAGACCTAGTTCTCTTCACCACTCTTTCACCCCAGCCCCAGAATGCCCCGGAGTCTGTGCCTTCAATGCCTCCAAATAGCCCATTTTCTCTGAGATTCTGTCCTGCAAGCTCCCCATATGGTAGAACTCTTACAATCATCTTTCTGTAATCTGTGAGGTCAGTATATGAGTAGCCCAGGACCACTACAGGATGTGTTTGTTACTGAGCAAAACAAGGATCACCCCGGTGGTTTTTACCAGCATGGCTGTCTGCTCCTTTAAATTGATATCAGTAACTTTCCAAGAAAAAAAACCACAGTGATCTTCCCTCGCAGATAGTACAGTTGAGGGAAGTCCAAAACCCGTGGGCCAATAACCAAAGTGGCTTTAAGTCAAGGTGGCTTTGAAGGTTTCATAAGAGAAACTCCAATGCATTTTCCTATATGGAATTTTAAAATTGCAATATATTTTTCTCATCCCAAAATAATGACTTTTACCAGGTATAGTAATCTATGTCTGGAGTATCCCAGAAATTCCAGCAGCTGAAGCAGAGAAATCACAAGTTTGAAGCCAGCTTGGACAACTTCATGAGACACTGTCTCAAAAAATAAAGTTAAAAAGAGCTTGGAATGTACGTAACCTAGTGGAAGAGAGCGTCCCTGGCAGGGATGAGGCCCTGGGACCAATCCTCAATGGCACAAAAGAGGAAATCAAACAGATCTTTAAAAGCTATTTATACTGGCCACACTCGAGATATTATATACTATCTTGCTGTGACTTTACTAATTGGAAGATGGAACTGTGGTTTTCACAGTGCTGAGAACACTGTACATTTCTCCTTCCCTGTTCTGGGTTTGACACAGTTTTACCCTTCTTTTTAATTAGTCTATTGAGGGAAACTTGCTTCAAGTCATGTACCCATGTAATAAAAGTCTTTGTTGCCATATTTAGAAGACTATGTCCAACATAACTTCCATTCCCAAATCTCTTTCTCATAATGAACTTCCATCGACATAATGAGTTCCTTGGAAGGAAGGCATTGTGTAAATTAAAAATACTAATGAGTCATAATAACACTGAATTATTTGCCTTATTACTAGGAGCAGGACTAACCTTGGGAAAATTTTCCAGTAGCTAAAGCTACCTTTCCTGAACAGAAGCCTGCTGTCTTCTGGGGTCTTATACCCTAAAATCTCTCTATCTTTTATTTGTTCATGAAATCTCTGAATCCCCCAAATGTCTCCGGTATTAGCTAGGAAGTTCTAGAGGATAGGAAGTTCATGGACTCATTGATGCTAAGATGTGAATGACTGAAACATACCTAGCCTGTACCTTTCCAGAAACATCCCTAGTTTAAAAACAAGCTGCTTGTTGCAGAACTCTTGACCTTCTAGCTAAGACCAGCCAAGACTGGATTGTTTGCTTACAAGTAACAGAAACCCTGTTTTTCACACAGAAAAACAACAGGAGGAGGCTGAGCTGGTTTGGGGAGGGTCAGAGTCAGGACAGAAGGTCTGGCAGTCATACTGCCTCGGTTCTCTCTTGGATGCCCTCTGCTCTTCTTTGTGTGGGGTCAAATATGGAGCCACACTCAGTTGCCCTCAGTTCAAGGTTCACATTTCACTCTCTTGAGGGGAGGCTGTGGCATAGCATGGATCAGGTGTCACCCCTGGGTCAGTCTACTCTTCCAGGGGGTCAAGGCTACCACATAAGACAAGTGTAATGGCTGACCCTTGGTAGACTGGGTTATGTGTGTGTTGTTATAAAACAGGATGTGGGGATAGGACAAGTCTCCAAGAGGAGTCAGCTACCTCTGAAGAATGCTTCCTCTGGGGGGACCCACAGTCTACAGCCCTGTGGGCAGGAGTGGGATGCCGGCTTACAGGTTAATGACAGGCCCGTGGTGGGGTCTGTGTGGACAGCACCTTGCCATTCCAGGGACACAGACACGCTTCCTTGGCATTGCATGGGACTCAGGCTAATTTGCTGCCTCGTTGACTCAAGAAAAAGGAGATTTGTTATCTGCTTTACTTTTACTTTAAGGCAACTTTAAATGACCTTGGATAAGTTTCCAAAGTTTTTAATTGCATTTCTTCTCCCTTCCTTCCTTCCTTCCTTCCTTCCTTCCTTCCTTCCTTCCTTCCTTCCTTCCTTCCTTCCTTCCTTCCTTCCTTCCTTTCTTTTTTCTTTTCTTGCTCTTTCTTTCTCTTCCTTTCTTCACTATGAAGAGCTGAAATTTCTTACTGAGTTATAACCCCATCCCTTTTCATGTTTTTATTTTGAGCTGGTCTCCTTGAGTTGCCCGGAGAGAGCTTGAATTTATAAACCTCCCGCCTCAGCCTCTGAGAGAATAGGGATTATAAATCTGTACCAAGGCACATGGCATCCAATTTTTTTTGTTGTTGTTGTTGTTTTGTTTTGTTTTTGTTTTTTTTTTTGAGACAGGGTCTCGCTGGCCCTGAGCTCACTATGGTGCCCAGGCAAGCCGCCACGAACTCAGCAATCCTCCTGACTCTGCCTCCCGAGTGCTGGGATTACAGGTGTGAGCCACTACGTCCGGCACTGTGGTATGCGGTGTTGATTGTTGGTGGGCGTGAATCTCCACGCCCAGCATTGTTATGTGGTTACCGGGGATCGAACTCAGGACCTTGCGCTTGCGAGGCAGGCGCTGGAACCACTGAGCTAACCCTCCGGCCCGGCATCCAATTTTTAAAATAAAATAGAATATATACACACATGTATGTCTTATGTATGTATATGTATGTGTGAGGTAGGAGACTAGGGTTGGACTAAAAACGATCAAACAGCTGGGAGTCTTCTGCCAAGTCACGAGCCCCAGGTGCACACGAAGAACGAGGGACCAGGGCTGACCGTTGCTTCTGAGCACTGTCCAAAGAACCAGTCAGAAAAGTACTGTTTCCAGTTCTTCATCATATATGGCACAAAGCCAGGCAAGGGCACCAGGCCAAGTTAGTTTTTGACAGGACTACCCTGTAGTACCTTATCTGGATGAGACAGCAGCCAAGCCTAGGAATTCTGGGTACAAAAGGCCCCTTCCCCATATCCTCACTCCCCACCCGGGCAGAATATACATCTTTTCCACCAATAGTAAATGTATACCCTGTACCTTTGTTGCATGTCTTGTGGAGTTCTTACTTCAGGACACCAAGAACCTGGAAATACCCCGTTATCCAGTCACATGTGTATGTATATGTATTGGTTGGGATCATGGAACCCAGGGCCTCATGCCTAGAAAGCAGGTGCAGTACCACTGAGTAGCTCTCCAGCCCAACTGCTTATGTGGTTTTATGTCCCAGTTTTAGCTGGTTATGATGTTTTCCTTTGCTGGCCTAAAAACCTCTGAGGATACATGGAAAGTGCCTCAGAAGGTGGCTGCAGGGTGAAGCGCTAAATGGCTCGGGCAGCTTCCTCTTCCTAGGGAGCAAGAGTACTTGCAGTTCTGATGAGATGGGAAACAGGGCCATGCTGACCTGTCTCTGGCTGCGAGGGGGGAGGCTCCGTGGTAGATTTCCCTACCCTGTGCTGGACCTGGCTTTGGTCCCCAGTGTGGCAAGTGATAATAATGCAAGAAAAGAACCACATGCTACCTCCACTCTGAACAGTGAGGAAAAGGCCCCTTTGGTGACTTAGAAAAAGGGAGATTTTCAAAGGATCTAGAAAGGCCAATGCTAGCAACTGTGCTCTTTCCCCAGAAGAATTAAAAATCACCTGCCACCTGGCTGTGCCCTAGAGACTCTGGCAGGGGAGAGCAGCCCAGCACTCCTTCCCCAGGTGGCTGTGGACTCTGAATAGATGCAAAGACGTCCCACAGAGGAGGATGCCAAATAGGCCCCAGCACCCTCAGAGTAGGGAGGAGCCGCCCTCATCAGGCAGGGGGCAACATCCTGCATGCCAGCTTCGTTTACCTTCCTCGTAGCAGGGCATTGGTAGTGTCCATCAGGGTAGGCAAGGTTGGCAGCCTGCTTCTGGCAGAAGCCCTTTCAACTTCTCACAAATTAAATCACAGAAAGCCACTGGCAGCAAATCCAAAAGTGTATCTGAGACCATTGATGGAGGTTAGCAACTGTTAGAGATCTGAACTTTAAAACTCCATAAATAGGAACAAGGAGGCCCTTGCAGAAATCAGTTGGGCCCTGGGCAAATAAGATTGCTGTCCAGGATGAAAGTCACAACTCAAAATTATAAAGATAAAATAGCAACGCAGCAGCACAACCCACCTGTCTGTAGGACTTCTGTGTCCTCACAGATCATGGGCACAAAACCCTGTGATCCTGTGAGGTGGAGGTGGGGGTGGCTATGGCCTTCCTTCCACAAAGAAAGGCCCAAGACCCAAAGTAGCAGGGAGGAAGCTCAAATGCAGGCTCCTGCAGCAGCCTGGGCTGAGCTGCCTGACCCCACTCCACCCTGGTCACTGGCAGTGCACAAGCCAGAGTGGGAGCTGCTTCTGGGACGCTCCCAGTGTCCAGGCAGGAGGGAGCCCAGGCCTGCTCTGAACCTGTCAACCCGTGCCCAGCTGACCCCGAACACTGGGATTTAACTCTTCCTCTTTAAACACAAAAACCAAAAACACAAGATAACATTTCTTGTCTTTAAAAAGATACAGTACAGATATGAATTAGAACAGAGAAATGTTAAGTTTGCCATTGACAGATAAGTATTTTAGTACCCCAGATATTAGCCTTGTAGAGATTTCCTCTTCATTTTGACACCTTTCCTCACAGTAATGGGATCCTGTCCTTCCCACTGTTGTTACTGCTCATTCCATAGACATTGTAAAGAGCTTTCAATGTCTAATATAGACTTTCTCCTGTATTCATTAAAACATTATATGTATAATTCTTTTTTTTTTTGAGACAGGGTCTCGCTTTGTAGTTCAGGCTGGCCCTGAGCTCACTATGTAGCCCAGGCAAGCCTCGAACTCAGCAATCCTCCTGTCTCTGCTTCCCGAGTGCTGGGATTACAGGCGTGAGCCACCACGCCCAGCACTGTGGTATGTGGTATTGATTGCTGGTGGGCGTGAGTCTCCACGCCCAGAATTATATGTGGTTACTGGGGATCGAACTCAGGGCTTTGCGCTTGCAAGGCAGGGACCAGAACCACTGAGCTAACCCTCCGGCCCTATATGTATAATTCTTGATTGCAGAAATAATCACAAAAAGAAATGTTTGTTGGAAAAATACTTTTTAAAAAAGTTTGTTTGTTTTCTCAGTTTTTTGAGACAAGGTCTCACTTTGTAGTTTGGGCTGGCCCTGAACTCACTAGGTAGCCCAGGCTAGCTTCGAACTCATGGCAATCCTCCTGCCTCTGCCTCTGCCTCTGCCTCTGCCTCTGCCTCTGCCTCTGCCTCTGCCTCTGCCTCTGCCTCCGGGGTGCTGGGATTATAGGCATAAGCCACCATGCCTGGCTGGAAAAATATTCAAATCCAAAGTACTGAACACCAGTGACCTCCCTTCAGAAAATGATGACAAATGAGTGAAAGTTTTATGTAATCACACCCTGGAGGCATAAGCAGTATTGCTACATTTCATATTCATGTTTTCCTAGGCAAAGCCTGGAGACCCACATATGTTAGTTTTCTTCCATAGTGGGCCACATGGCAGTTTGCTTTTTTCATGTCCTGTGTTCCTGTAGTGCAGACACCTCCTCCTCTCAGGACTCCAGCTTCCGAGTCATCCTTCCTCTGGACCTAGAGAGAAGACTTGGTGGACGCGGAAAGAATCAGAGTGGCCAGCCTTGCACACGCCGCTGGCTCAGGGCTAGATGGAGGCGGTTTGGAGGAGGGGCTGCCTGACCTCTGCCAAGGTTAGGTAGACATCCCCAGCCTGCACCTTCCCAGGTTGGCGTTCTGACCCCTCGGATGTTTGCTGCCTCTGCAGATATGTAGGTGCTCGGACCTTGGTCCTCTACTGGAAAAAGAACACGACCCAGAAAAGTAAACTGAGCTTCTGGGATGTCTGACAGAATTGGACGGTTTCCTGATGGGAACTTGGTGAGCCTGGGTCTGCTGCCCAGGTGTCTGATGTAGACCATTCTGTCCACATCAGACATCTTCCCCCCAGATATCTATTCTAATCCCTGGAACCATTCTGTCTACATCCATAGGGAAGACCTGTGTTCTGTGCAGGAGGTCAAAGGGAATGGGAGCCCCTCAGAGGACCCCATGAAAGACGCTAGCCCTCTTTTCGGCTGCCTCCTTGCTGTTCACTCAAACATGGGCAGAGCATGGGAGGAGGATCCTGAAAGGAGAGGAACTTAGTCTAGGGTGTTCAGTTCTGAGGGAAATGCACTGCCTGGTGCATAGGTCCAGATGGGAAAGAACAGCTAATGGAGAGTCCTTTTCCCAATGGGTTAAAATGACAAAGCAGGAAGAAGCATGAGGAAGAAGCAGTGAGGAAGCAGGAAGAAGGTAGCATCAGTAGGCTGCCTTTTTGCTGCATGGTGGCAGAATAATGACCTCTTCCCCCCAGATGTCTCTTGTAATCCCAGGAACCTGTGACTATTCACTTTACACAGTGAAAGAGACTTGGCAGGTGTGGTTAAGGACCTTGAAATGGGCAGAGCATCCTGGAATATCCACGTGGGCTCGATATCATCACAAAGGGACTCCAAAAGAGAGGAAGGAGAGGGAAAATGATGACAGGAGAGGCTGGACAGATACAGCCACAGGCAGCAGCTGGAAAGGAGAGGAACATGGAAGGCACCCGGCTCCACCAACCCTCACTCCATAAACCCCATCACAGACCCCTGACTTCCCAGAAAATACATCTGTGCTGTTTTAAGCCACTGAAGTGCTGGCCATTTGTCACAGCAGCAACTCGAGTAGAGAAAAGAGGCACAGCCTTTTGTTGGTAAATTTCTATAGATTTACAAGAATAGTGTCCTCAGGAGGAAGACTGGTTCAGAGACTGAACACCAGTGATCTCCGTTCAGAAAGGACAGCAACAGGGGACTAGGTCTGCACACGAGGCAAAGGTGGTGGTTTTTCAGTCCTGCATTTTACATCCTATGAGATCTTGTCCAAGGAGGGGATGATCAGGGATGCTCACCATGTCAGGAGGAAAGTCCTCTTCTCTGCCAAAAGCAGAGCAGGGCTCCACTCAGACCTGGGTGCCTTCAGCATGATCCTAGGAAAAGCCACAAAAGCAGTGGCCTCTCTTTGTGGTGTTTCTTAGACCCACATGGAAAATGGTGAAACTGATGACCACTAAAGTGGCAGTTGGACAAGTCTCCATTGCCCTGCATAGCCAGAGGAATGAGGTTGGTAGGTGGCCACCTTGCTCATTCTGAGAACTTCTAACCCAGAGGGTAGAAAGATGCCTCAAGATCTCCTCTGGGTCCCTTGAGCTCACCATGAGGGACATAATCATTCCATTTTGAAGAGCTGAAGCAAAAGAGGGCAGACATCATGTCTGTTATTAGTGGAAAGCAGAGTTATTCTACCAGATCTTGGATGATTACAACCATATTTAAAAGCCTGATATCATGGCCCTCCTAGATCACAGGAGATCCATTCCAAGGCCACCAGTGGTGTGCCAAATTATTGATATTATGAACTCTATATAAACTCTGTTTTTTCCCTTATATATTTTGTAGTATTGCCACAGGGGTCAGTTATGTGATGGTATCACCTTTGTATAACTACTCGTGCTGTAAAGCTATTTTTAAGTAAAATAAGGGTTATTTAATTTAAAGCATCACAGTATGGCAACTATTGATCTAATAACCGAGAGGGCTACTAATTGGAAGGTTGTACATTTATCATTGATACACTGCATGAAGAGATGGTTCATGCCCAGTTAAGGTAGTTCTTCATGTTGCTCAGAATGGTGCAAATTTTATGTCTTATGGATTACTTATTTCTAAATGTTTTATTGCATATTTTTGGTCTGCTGCTGACTACAATGAACTGAAATATATATATATATATATATATATATATATATATATATTTATTTATTCACCTGGTTGGGCTTCTACATCTCTTGTAAAATCCTTCTCGGTCCTGTGTGGTTTCTGCAGGTAGCCTGACAGATGTGTTCTCTTATCTCCTTTACTGTTTGTGTGTCCTGCTTTTGCTTCCTGACCCCCATTCTCACCATTAACCAGGTAAGTTACTTTTTTCTTTTTCTTTTGATACCAGGGATCAAACTCAGGACCTTGTTTGCTAGGCAGGCACTGGAACCACTGAGCTAAATCTCCAGCCCAATTTTTTTTTTCAGCACTGGGGATTGAATCCAGGGCCCCAGGCATATGAGGCAAATGCTCAGTCACTGAGCCACATCTTGGGCCTTGATTTTTATTATTTATAAATGATGTATTCTTCAAGTGTCTCCATCTGTTTGCTACACTCTAGGACAGGGGCAACTTCCAATATTAATTAGACACCTGTTCTGTGCCAGGGGCTGAGGAACAACAGTGAACAAGCAGATATCACCCTCCCCCATTAGACACTGAGTAGTCACATAAGCGACTTGTGAAGAGGAAGACCTGGGTACTGGGGGCTAAACTTCAGCAGGAGGAGGGGCTGATGAAGTCCAGAATATAGTCTGTGGATCTCTCTTTGTTCTGTCCATTGTTTATTTTTTATAGAGAGGGGAGGCCCTAGTACTGGGTCCTACTCAAACCTCACTAGTTAAAGACCAGTTTCTAAGGATAGTGAACTCAAGAGTCCTTGCGGCACTGCTACCAGCTCTATGGTCCTGCACCTAAGGGTGCCATCATGCTCCTGTTCACCCATCGCTTCTCTGTAGCAGGGGTCCGAATGTGCCTGGCCATTGTTGTTCCTCAGTGTTTCCTGGCTAGGTTGTGGTATGTGGTAGCCTTTGATTGCCAAGGCACTCACATTTCATCTAAAAATAACTGAGTAGAGAGGGACTGAATCTCCCCAGGAATGACCCAAAACCAGGGTAATGAGGGCTGAGGAACTGCTCCATTTCCATTTCAGTGGGGACACACTGGGACTGGAGGGGGAGAGTCTTGTCCTCAGGGTAGAACTTTGTCTTTGTTCTCAGCCCTGTGCAAAGCGGGGTGGTGGGGGGTTGGCAGGAAGCTTTCAGGGGGAACTCTTCCCTCTTGATCACAGCAGAGTCCCAGTGAGGGATGAAGCTGGTGAGCACTGTCGTTCCGGGTTAGAGAGGAGGGAGCTGGGGCTAAGGGAGGCCAAGGGAGGAAGGTTGGGTACCTAGGTAGAGGTCCAAGTCATGCCACCACTCCCAGCATTTTGGAAGCACCCAAAGGTGAGACATGGAGTATCTGGATGTGTGTGAGAGCAGCAGTGAAGAAGAGCATAGCTCTCTCCTGGATCCGCCTCCCCCCCAGGGCTGCGTGGCTTTAGGTAGCTCCCTGGGGCCCCTTGCAGCTCCTTGCTCATCCCCAAAGCCAGGGCAGCCACCTGAAAGGCCAGCACTGGCCTCAGTGCTGTCCATCTGGAACTCGGGCATCCTTACAGCTCCTGTGAAATGGGTATTGCTATTTGCCATCACCTTGTTGAGAGATGAGGAAACTGAGACATGGGAGGCCAAGCCCTCCCAGCTGGCCCCCCTTCAGCTTTGAGAAGTAGGCTCTTGGGCACTAATCTTTGACAGCCACGAGGTGTAGCCGTCCTAAGGAATAAAGACTTGAAACACAGTTGCCCACACAGCACCATGGCAGGAAATGATGTGGAGCTATGGAGCAATTGCACATAGGAGATTTACTCAGGCCGGAACTTCTGCTGCTGATAAATGTCTATGGAAACAGAAAGCTGCCTGCCTAGCATCATTCAGTGATGACATCAGGTTTTACTTTGTATTTTATTTCTATGTTTGGCAATAGGAATGAAACTCAGGACCTTGTGCTTGCAAGGCAGGTGCAGAAGCACTGAGCTACATCCCTGGCCTGACATCAGGTTTTAGACAGTATTGAGTCTTAGGATCTTTTTGTGTGGTTCCAGTGACACCCCTATAGAAAGAGGTGTGCTTCGGAGCTGTGGAGCACCCTGCAGAGACCTGGCATGGGGACCTGGCAGAAACTAGCAGTCTGCTGCTGAGAGTTAGGAAGCCCACAGCCTCCTCTCATGCATATGAAGAGAAAATTCTTGGCAATCAAAGGAGACCCAGGCTGAGGCTGTTTGAGAGAGTGGGGTATCAATTTTTCTCACTTCCTGAAAGGAGACATACTTAGTTTCTCTTGTTTAGGCCCACGTCTTTTATACTCCCACATTTACCTTCCTGACAACTCTAACCTCAGGCTGTCTGCTTATAAAATCTGTGTCTAGCAAGCCCACTGCTGGGATGCACCATCTGGGTTAAGGTGCAGGTCGCCATCTGTTGCCTCCAGGACACAGTGATGGTGGGGACTCACAGTGCAGTCAACCAATCCATGGCCACTGGGGCACAGGAGGATTGGGCTGGTGGCCGTGGAGGTGGTTGTCGTCTCTGATGGGCACTGCACAAAGTTTTGAATTCTCTCCTTTTATCAAAAAGATATCTCAATTTTCCCACAGTAAACAATTATTTTTCTTTTCGAGAGGAAGAGAAGTTTATTTTATTTTGTGTATGCATGGAAGCTGCTGGGCACCCAGGACCTCATACATACTAGGCAAGTGATCTACCACTAAGCTGTACACCCCCAGCCCTAGGGTTTATTTTTAATTTAAAAAAAATGAAGGCCTTGGATTAGATGATCTCTTTTTTCTCTACAATTCTATGATCTCAGTCAAGCCTCTAAAGATGTTTTCCCTGGTTTCTCTCCTTGGCCTCCTAAGTGTTTCCAAACTGCTTCTATCAAAGACACCTTGTTCTTTGGAGGTCTACAGGAAAATGGGGATGTGGGGCAAGGCCCGGGTCCCCTGCGCACCTGGGTAAGGCCAGGCTGGGGAGGGCACGCAGCCAACAGTACCTCTAATGGGCCCAAGGCACAGGCCTGCAGAGGGAGGGACACTCAGAGGCAGAGATCAATGGAGGAAGCGAAAACATTCTTTACCTTTATACTTTATCCCTCCCTAAACCTGCCCAAGATACCAAGAGGCCAGGATCCTCAGGGAGGTTGGGCTCATTAGGGAGAGATGCCTAATCCAAGGCACACTGAGGGCTCAGTGTGGACCCTACTCATCATGCCCAGAAAGAGGGGCTGACTCCACTTTCAGGGATAGGCTGATCTAGGTGCAGGTGCCCTGGAACCTGGGGACACAGGGTCACGCTCTCTGGCTGTGGTGAGCAGGACCTTTTAGCAGGTTGCCCCAGACACTTTAGAACGAGGTTTTTTTTTTTTGAGACAGGGTCTCGCTTTCTCGTTCAAGCTGGCCCTGAGCTCACTATGTAGCCCAGGCAAGCCTGGAACTCAGCAATCCTCCTGTCTCTACCTCCTGAGTGCTGGGATTACAGGTGTGAGCCACCACGCCCGGCAGGATGAGGCCCTTTTGAAGTAGCTCAGCAGAGCTTGAATAAATGCCATTTGGAAGCAGGTGAGCAGATTATAACTCTTTTTTTGGGGTTATTAAAAAAGCCACATGAGCCAGGCATGGTGGCTCACGCCTGTAATCCCAGCAATCGGGAGGCAGAGACAGGAGGATTACTGAGTTTCAGGCTTGCCAGGGCTACATAGAGAGCTGAGGGCCAGCCTGAACTACAAAGTGAGACTCTGTTTCAAAAAAAAAAAAAAGCCACATGAAATCTCTTCACTCAAGAGTGCCATCCTCAGGGAAAGAGAAAAAAGAAGAAAAAATAAAAGGAGGAAAAACAAAGCTTACATAAATAGGTAGCAGTGGCAGGGTTGAAGAGAGGAAAAGAGAATGGGAAAAAATAAGAATCAAGATATATCATGCACAGGTGCAAATTCCAAATAATGAATATGATCATAATGTATTATTAAATGTACCAACTTAATGAATTTTAAAAAGGAATGCTGTCTTCTTAAGCTGCGAGGCTTCAATGTGGGGGCCTTAGACCAGGGTCGGGCAGTGCTGTGGTGTGTTGTCCCTATCCTGGCTACACAGCCGAGTGCCTATGTAACGACTTCCTCCTTGGCTCTGAAAGCATTTGAAACATGGCTGGGGCTGCAGCTTGGCACCCTCCCCTGCTGTGGACCCTGGGCCAGGTGAGACTGCCTCCCTTTCCTGAGATTGTGCCTGGGTTTTATGGTGAGGCAACTCCTTTGCCTCTTGGGGTTAATTTGGGAAGTGTATCACCCCTGATTTTGGACCCCCCTTCTCCATTTACCTTTATGAACTAGTGGATTCCCTTAAGATTCGTGATAACCCTGTCATTCAGGCCGTGGGCAAGACCAGGTCCTGTGGGGCCAGGATAAAGCGGATTCTACCTCGGGGATGGAAGATGTGGGAACTCACTGTCACGGGCAGCAGGTGCTGTCCAGAGCAACTCGAGCAGAGGAACTGCGATGGCTCCTGTTCTAGGAATGTTTACTGCTAGGTTGTGTTCTCTACCTCAGTGGCTCCTCGGGGTGCAAGCGCGAGGCAAGACTTAGGGATCAGAGCGGACGTGGTCAGGGGCCCTGGCCTTGGGAGTATGCCAGCCCCGGCTCTCTGGTGCACCTTGTCCCTAACTGCCAAGCGGTGGTGAGGCCCGCATGTGCTGCAGCAGCTCACTTTGTCCTCGCTGGTGCAGATCAGGAACCAGTTTCTGCACACTCACCACTTGCTAGAGCAGGGCCCTCACCAGCTGAGCAGGATTAACTCACTGAGGTCCTGACAGGCTGGGAGATCCGAGGCAGAGATGCCTCTGGGGGCTGGGGGCTCCACTTCAGTGTCCCCCAGAGGCACTAGGAAGAACTGCATAGGGCTGGGTAATCCTCGGGGCAGGTTCTTCCCTTGTTGCAGCGTCTCATCTTCTAAGCTGAAGGCCAACCATATGACACTGTCAGTGCGAGGGGACCTAGGGGTGGGTCACAGGCCTTTCCTGCAACTGCCTCCTTTCCTTGGCTCCCCCAGGCCCACTGGGTGACTGCGGGGCCGCTACTTCTGTACCCTGGAGAGGACAGGACACTGCTGGGCCAGGCACATCCCAGGGAGCAAGTACCACCAACGGATGCCTATTTATACAATTTAAATGAGGCCTAGTTTATATTTGCTTTAGAAGTCACTGCTTCAGTAATGCCCTGGCATTCTAATGCTACACTCAAACCTCTAAGTCACACCAGTTTATCTCTGTGACTCCAGAGAAAGCAACACAGACCAACAGGACAGACTTCGAACTCATGTACCAAAGTTCCTGGTGTCAAAGGAGAAATAAAAAGCGAAAATCCCGGTGAGTGTGGCTCCTTTGTGGTGTCCGAAACATTCAGGTCCAGGATTACTAGCCAAGGACTCAGAGGGCTTTTTCTGGGTGTACCTGCCCGGAAGGTATATACCTCCATGTCTCCCGACAGGAGGAAGCACTGTTTGGCAAACATGGGCTCCATCCGATGGCCTTGCTGCTTTTTGGCAGGAAGTTGGGCCTTTTGTGGCACTGAATGTGGGTGAGGCTGTGCGGGCAGGATGGGTGACAGGGCCTCAGAGACCTGTGCCACTCAGGTACCCTCATCGGCTGTTCTACATGGGTGGGGTGGAGGGGCCGCATGTCTTCAGACCCATTTTCATCTCCATAAAATGGACCTCATGTGCATTGACAAGGGCTTTTTCTGGCTATATCAGTCCTGAAGTCTTTTTCTCATTTGGAAAGTTTATGAGACACTGTAAAAGCAAAGTTACATGAAAGATAAGTACCACATAGCCACAGCCATTGTGTCACTGGTGTCTCCAGACTGTGACCCTCCTCGAGGTCTAGACAGCCAGGTGGAGGAGCGACCTGGATAATCTCTCACTCTACTTACCCCGATGTGTCAGGATGAAACAGGGCTGGTGGGGTGTGTGGCTGCATGTGAAAGCAACAAGGGGACCATAATTGCAGGCAAGTGTTCACAAACATTTATTTTAAACCACGGAGGCAACGCTGCAGGGAGAGCCTTGCGCTGGTAATGGCTACATGTACGTTAGAGGTTAGAGGACGGCACAGTGGGAAGATGCACAGAGTGAAAACATTCATTATCTTCAGCAGCACAGGATGTGGGGCTGGACCCAAACTTCTCATCATGGGACGCTCTTGCACAATACACTTATGTTCAGGGGGTCCACATCCACACTGTTGCTCGGCCGACAGAATCCAGTGGCAATGGGCAGAGCAAATGCCACAGGGTCTGCTGGAGAGATCTGCTCCAGCTTCCGGCTTACTACATTTGAGTGTGGCCCCTGGAGAATCTCTTCATTCCAGTAAAAGAGAAAGATACCCATAGGTACAAGTCCCCTGTAGCCGGTCCAGACCTGTGGCACAGCCTGCTGGCCGTGTGGGATGGGTGGGCCTGTGTTCCTGGGCATGACGCCGGTGGTGGGCAGGCACAGAGGTGGGGCGAGCACCTTCCCTGTTGTCTAGTCAACAGCAATTTTTGTATATTTTCTTCTGCAAAATGACAGTACCTTGAAAACCAAGGTAATTTTAAAAACAAGGCAAATAGCAGAGATGCATATGAATGCAATGGCTATTGATAACACAAGTGTTTTGGTCCATACATCATACCGACTACTGACAACAGGCTGCCATTCATTGCAATGATAGAAAATAATGTAAGGGAGATACTTTTTCAAACCATTTCCTTTTTTTTTGAGTTATAGTCCCCCCCCCGCCATCATATCTCATAGAAGATGAAGAAAACAACCTTAATGAATCATAAATATCAAGGTCAGATTCCAAACTTAAAATATGAATCAACTTGCAATTCCCAGATATCACTTCTTCCAAGTAAGTCAGTTACTCTTGATTCACAAAGGTGAACATTTTAAGGTATCTCTTTATAATGAGCGGATACAATGATTAACTTTTACCTTTATAATCTTTTAAAGCTATACCTATTAGGCTTTAGATTGAAAAATCCAGAAAGCAATTCACTTGATATGACAGAAACCAAAAAGATAGGCAGGGCAATGTGCTCCCATCTGTCAGGGCGAAGTCAGCCCTGTGCTGCTAATGGTTTGGGTTAGTCCACTAACATTCATGGAATCACAGAACCACAAGATCTGAAGGGATCTTAAAATGAACTATAAACTCATCCATTCTCAAAGTTTTCATCTCTTTTTCAACATCTCTGAAAAGGTGCTACCTACTATCTTATAAAAGCTTGCCTGGTGTGGGAAATAGCAGGGAAGGACCCCTTCCAAATGAGGGCAGATCTAATTTCCAGACATGGCAGCCATGTGTTAGACCTCAAGAAGCTTCATGGCTGGAAGGGTAACACTGAAAGGCAAAAATGTATATTAAAGCCTGAGGCTGGTGTTTGTTCTCAGCTGTAAAGCTGAGTTAAAATGTAAATATGAACACAGATATTCCTGAATTCAGTTATGGATAAAAAGGCAAATAATGTAATAGCAAGAAGTAGGCACTTCTGAGTGCTGCCACAGGGTGTCCCTTCCTTGGCAGAGCTAAGTCTTTGAGGCCAAGTGGCTGCCTGAATCCTTTGCACCCTAACTGCATTGAGAAAATTCTTTCCCTTCTACCTGGAGAGTACCCTGGTGACAAAGACTCCTGGCAGTGACCACGTGGTACTGGAATGGCTCATTACTGCTGAGAGCAGTCTAAGGCAGAGAAGGACAGGGGCCAGTAAGGACCAGTCGCAGCTGTCTATCTGTGCTCAGGAATGCTTTGTATTCACATTAGTGCAATGCCATCCCAGATTAGACAATTTCCTCCTGCCCCACCTGTGTCTGGAGCCTAGGCTTCCCCTTTTCACAGATCAGACCACGGCTCAGTCTAATCATATTCATCCATGAACTGTGTATGCATGGTCTTCAGGTCCCCAACTCAGCTGACAGGCAGCACATCTAGAAAAATCCAAGTATTAGCTACTACGATCATTTTGAGATATCAATTTTTGAGATTTCCAAAGAAAAAGCGGCAGACAGTAGTGTCAAATCCGTCCCAGGAGCTCCTCTCCCAGGCCACAGACATGGAGCACTGGCACCTTAGGGGCCACAGGGCCTGGGCTCCAGGTCTGCTGCTGAGTCACTTGATATTCTCTGGCAATGCAACCTCCTGTGGTCCTTGTGCTTGCCATGTTCCCTGCAGATTTCAGGCTTATCTGCTATTTCTGTAGAGTTTCTTTGGGTTATTCTCTGTTGGGTTAGGGTCAACCTGGCTGGCACCTCAATCATTATATTAATCATATGGTGCCTTTTGTGGTACTGGTCCATTTACTCACCTGTGTGGCCTCTGCCCAGCCAGGAAGGGGGCCTCAGACACACAGGACCCTAGTATCAAGCTGCCTGGTATACTTGGGGCTCTCAATAGCAGTGATGTGACCTGGACCAGAACTGCAAGGACCACCTATGATCTAGATAAACTTCTGTTTTTTAATCAAGTTGCCAAATGTCCACTTTCACACCAGGCAAAATTTAACCTAACATTATTTTAAAGGAGAAAAATGAGAACATTTTGGCAAAACACGTTTCTTTCCCTTTAAGATATAAATCTTAGTGAACAAGCTCCCTTACATACAATTATGAAAAGGCAAAACCAGAGGAACCTCATTTAATGAATATTTATGTCCACTAACTATGACACATAGTTTAGAGCCACTCTTTTGCTTAAAAGTCAAGATTCAAGCTTTAAGGGTTAATGTTACGCAGAAATATATTAGACTTTAAAAAGTGAACCTCAGAAGATAAAATTGCAACATGCCATCCGAAGGACAAATGCTATACCCCACAGACTCCCTCAAGCTCAGCCTTCAAAAGGTGGGGAGCCCTGGACTCCACCTCAGTTTTGCTCCTGGAGTGGTTTGGGAAAGAGTAGGGAAGGAGTCCCTGTGGGTGAGGAGCTATAATTGCCTCCTGGTAAAAGTACATACCCATTACAGTAATGACCTCAGGGCCGGGGTTAAAAGCGGTGTCAAATGCGCTTCCCGTGAAAGGAACAAACCTGGCTCCAGGGGCCCCCTCATGGGGCTGGAGTTGCTCCTCCCACTCCTGCAGTTGCTAGGTAATATTCAAAAACAACTGTTCCTTGAATATTCTTTTGGATTCTCTTGTTTACACTTCAGTTATATCTAACTGCCTGGCATGACTAAAGTGTTTTCTCTGCTAGAAACACTCTGGATCTCAAGATCTCCTCCAGTTTTTGTGATTCTTCAAGTAATTCAAACAATAACATAAGAAATACATTATGCTTGATTGATCACATATAAAAGACATAAGAATCCACGTGTTTAGTCTAAAACCATTTTTGCTACTATGGCGACACACCCAGGCAGCTACAGACCCAAGCAATATCATTCCTTTGGGGAACCAAGAACATGAGATTAATTTCATTCTACTGAAAAGGGAACAACTCTGTGAAGTGTAGTTCTGCTACTTCCTCAACATAGCCACATGAGGCATTATTTGCCAGAGCTGTTGTATGTTTAAGTAATACAGCAAAAATATATGTAAAGTGCAAATCCAATAGGGTACAGCAAGAACCATGATCTTCACTCACGAGAAAAGCCAAGGGCTAGTGTCAGCTTTTACTTGTAATGAATGAAGCTGCATTTCCACAAAATGCACGGAAGACATTCAACACCAGCACGTATTTCCCTACAAATTACAAAAATGGTGGAGACACGTAATGCAAAATGCAAGAATTCACAGTATTACAAAGGCATATAATTCATATGCTAAATAAACTCTTCACTAAATTAAAGCACCCACACAGCTAAGTGGACAGTAAAAGGCAGAGCAATGGATGCCTTGAAATATCTGTGGTTTTCAATCATGATTTTCATCACTAATGAGACTTCAACCTCTGAGTGGCTCTGTGGGCTGGGCTACAGCAATGCTGGCAGAGATGTGGCTGGAATAAAGCAAAGGGTCACAGAGCAGAGAGACCACCGTGTTCACACGTCATCGAATGGGGGCAATCACCTTTCCAAGTGAGGTCTGAACTCACCTAGACCTAACTGGGAACCCACACAAAGCTTGCTGGGTGTCTGAACTCCTGCTTCCACTAAACTGTTATTTCCTTCCGTGTGTGCCATTCGGGTGTGGAAGTTCAGGAAGTGAAAGCAGAGGATTCATTTCTATTACTCATTTCCAGCACACACAATGTTCTTACACACAATGTAGTAAGTGGCCACAGGCTACTGTAAAATATTTTAATAGTTTAAAAGAATACCCCTTTGAAGCTCTCTCACAGAACAACCAAGTAGAACAAAGTAGTTAAAACAACTCTGACTGAACAAAGCAAGAGTGGTGGAAGTGAGGGGTGGTGAGGGCTTCCATGCGTGCACATCCTCGAGAATGGTGGTCTCGGGTGATGGCCGTCCTGTGCCGCGCATGAGCAGGACACACTCTGGCCCTGTTTCTCAGTGCTGGGCCAGCAGAATCACTTCCGGGAAACACAACAAGTCTGGGTTGGGGATGTATCAAAGTACAGGTTTTAATAAGTATCTCCAGTTAGGAAGGTAATGAAGGATTGTGAGGGGATGAAACACCTTCCAGGGAAAGAAAAAATAATGAGGATTTCTACTTTATTCAACTCCTATCTATTATCCAAAACTTGTCAAATCGGAAGTGAACAGCTACTCTGGAGACAGGGCCCAGAAGGGGAAGTGCAGCTAAGTGGTCTGTTTATCCGTGAGACTATTTAACCCAGTGATCATCAAAAAACTCGATGAACCCCCTAATATTCCTAACAGGTGAGGATCTCATGAGGCAGTATCTATATAAGGTGCTTGGAAGGGGGCAGGTACCTGGCACATGCTTGCCACGAATTTCAATTATATATTTTCAGTGAAAATAGGATTTTAAAAAAGGACTTCAGTATCCTGAGGTGATCATATAGCAAGTTTGACTGGATTCCTTTAAAAGTAAGGATTCTTCACGTTCATTTTCTAAAACCCTTTTTCACATTCCCAACAGGAACACAGCAGGAGCTGTAACATTTAGTGCCCATATATCTCAGATCGCATAGTCTTAGTACAGAAGTGCGCGAAATGTTCAGATGAAAATACAGTAAGATAAAATGTCTGGGTTTTGAAGGGTCAGAAAATACAGATGGTGAGGAAGACAGCAGGACTACAATCTTAGAATAATACATATTCCAGTTCAGAGATGATGTCATCCAAGGAAACAAATTTTAAAGACACATTTTTGGAGCATGTAGGCTTTTGTTTTGAATGTTATAAGTAAGTGCTATGTCAAAACAAAACAAAACACACAACAAAACCAATAAACAAAACCAAACCCAAACACGTAAAAGGCCCAGGAGGCCGCAGTTGAATGCTAAATGATCCAGGCACCGATGGTTGAAGCTGTGAATTTTAATCATCTATTCTGGGTTGATGAATGTGGGAAGATCTTTCTCACAGCACTGTCTAATGTGGAAGACACAGAAACCTGAGGCAGAAATATGAAATCATTTCTACTTAGTGAGACTATGAATGAGTCAACGACAGAAATGGATCATCTGTAGGTGACCCAAGAAGTCAGCTGGTGGAGCCACAAACAGTTTTCTGATCTCTCCACTGAGAAGAAATGAAAGCAGAGACAGTGGGAATAAACACATAAACACAACTACACTGGCAAAAACAGAGAAGGTGCAAGTACAGAAGAAAAGATAGTGGCCACATGGTACATGCCACAGTGAAGAAAACATGAAAACCATTTTATCATACTCTTAACAGACAGTTCCCTTATTTCTCCAACACACAAAGCAACAGGTAAAATGGAGGGCTGAAAAATAGAAAAAACAACTCCACACAGGTATTTTCAGCATAATCAAAACAATGTAGCATAGCCAGACCGTATAAACCATTTGTTAAAAAAATATCTTCTTTATATTGTATGAACAAGTGGAAAAGTCCCTGCAGATGATCTTTCGCTAGTTCACCACTGACTGTGGTGGTGAGACACACATCCACCTGGCTCTTTCGTTTCTCTTACTTCTCACACATCTGCTTTCCTTCTCCAGTAATGACTTAGATTAAAACAACCGTTTCTTTAGTAAACACTATCTTTCTGATTCCTGGGAGGGTCATCAAGACACTACTGGGGTCATATCCCATAACTGTAAAAAGAAAAAGAAAATACAGGATAAACCAAAATCATATTACACTGAAAATGAACAGTCCTTACAATTCAAGTGATATTTTTTTCATTAAACAAGCAACTACATACCCTTCTAATACAACTCTATACAATTTGAAAATAAGCCAAGGGTAGCTTGGAAGTTAACCCAGCTAAGGGAGAATAAATGCTGCTCAGGTTCATTAAGGAGGAAGGGAACTAACATATGCTGGACACTAAGCTTGTGTTGTGTTCTTCCCACATTGTCTCATTTAATCTTCTATAAGACATCAAAAGTCAAGGAAGTGAAGCTCTCAGGGTTTACTTCAAACTTGCTGGAAGCCACAAAGAGCGTCTCACAGTGGGTTATTAGCCATTGCTCTGGCTGCTGCCTCCAAGAGCAGCTGGGGAAGGACACGGGGTGGCCCTTTCTGTCCTGGGCCTCTGTGGCAGCACTGAGTCCTTGCAGTCTACCGCAGTCCTCAGAGAGGCCCTGGCTGAACACTTTTGAGTTAATTGATCTCAATGGGAGAAAGTCTTGTTTATTAGCTGTTGGTTTATTCAAATCCTGTGTTTCAGTGGGTGAAACACAGGACCTACCCACTACCCTTCTCCAGCACCGTCATCTCCTTTGGCTGAACTCTTTTTTTTTTTGAGACAGGATCTCACTTTGTAGCTCATGCTGGCCCCGAGCTCACTATGTACTCCAGGCAAGCCTCAAACTCACAGCAATCCTCCTGTGTCTGCCTCTTGAGTGCTGGGATTATGGGTGTGTGGTACTGATTGCTGGAGGGTGTGAGTTACCACACCTGGCACTGTGGTATAGGGTTACCAGGGATGGAATTTGGAACCTTGGGCAGGTGCTGGAACCACTGAGCTAAATCCCTGGCCCCTGATGAACTCTTAAGATGATTCTTATCTATATTGCTCTTCTGATTGCTGCACATGTGAGCTATTATTTTTTTTAAGAGAATATGTTCCCAGTAGATTATTCATTCCTCATGTAACAGGCTCTCAAAAAGCTTACTGCCATGAGTGACTCCTGGTAAGAGCCTCATATGTTCCTGGTGTACTGTCCACTTACATAAGACTACAAAGGGAGAGCTCAGTGCCACGGCGCCTTACCTTAATTACTTTGTCAGTTCCAGAAGTCAGTAGCCATCCTCTGGTTGCATCGAAATGCACATGTACAATGTTATGTTTACTGTCATGGAAGGTAGCCGTGGGTGCACGCCTGGAAAGAGCAAGAGGAGAGTAAAAGGTGGGACATGAATTACGGAGATCTAGGCTGATATGAGACTCTATTTTTTAGATGAATGGCTAAAACTGCTTCATTGTTAGAAATGCTTCCCAGATTGCCTTTATTCCCTGTTATGATTTAAAAATTATAATAAAGTAAAGAATTCTTACAGAGCCCAATGGGAAGGAGATACAATCTCTGGAAGTCCTTCAGGAGAATATGCTGCACAGATGAAGTCATCTCTACTGGTGCTTTTGAGATGATTCTTTAAAAACTGCAGGTTTTTGTAAAGCTTGTGCTCACAGGAAGGACTTGCTGGCCTCCAAAAGGCTTCATTTTGCAGAAAGAGCTAAGCTGTGTCACCCAAGAGGCAAATATTCTCAGTTGCTCACCACTCTACTGGCTGCTTGTAAGTCCTCTTTGGACTCTAGGTCTATGTGGCTTATTTAATTTTTAAAAAGGTGCTTGTTAAACATGCCTAATATCCTACTATCATTCTATTTTAAGGGTAACCATTCATTTTCCTTTTTTCACTGGTGTAACTGTAGGCTTAAGTTTTTCTACATTATTCTAAATCTTCAACAAGCACACACACACACAAAATAAACAAATACTGTTATTTGCTTTAATTTTTTTGCTTTTCTTTCTTTTTTGAGCCAGTATATAGTTCATACTGGCCTTGAACTCACCATACAGCCCAGGCTGGCATGGAACCTGCAGCAATCATCCTGCCTCAGCTTCCTGAGTGCTGGGATTGTTAAGTGTGCACCGATGCCCAGCATCTCTGCATTAACTTCTTTTTTTTTTCCCGAAGGGGCCTTGCTGACTGTCTTGGTGCGCTAGAAGCAGTGCTTCATGAACAGAGGAGGGAGCCCGGAGGGACGTGAAGGGCAAGTCAGGCAGCAGAGCAGGTGGCCACTTTCTATCACGTCCGAGGGCCTCACTGCTGCGGTAGGTGTCAGAATATGGGATTTTTTCCCCCCTTCCCTTTTCCTCCAGCTAAATCTGCAGGATAGATCCTCAATCTTACAATTAAAGATTTAGGCATAATCCACAAGTTCCTTAGAATTTCTGATCTGTGTCTTTATATACTAAAGAACTAAACTATACTATCCTAAGGTCTCTTGCAGCTGTCTATTCAATAAAACCTCACTAATTTCATCACATATGATCAGTAGAATATAGTTAAATGAATATAAATGCCTACTTATGTAAGAGTATCTTAACTTACATTTGCTAGGGGTGAACAAGCATATTTAAAATGACCTGACTGGCTGGGCGTGGTGGCTCACGCTTGTAATCCCAGCACTCGGGAGGCAGAGGCAGGAGGATTGCTGAGTTCGAGGCTTGCCTGGGCTACATAGTGAGCTGAGGGCCAGCCTGAACTACAAAGCGAGGCCATGTCTCAAAAAAGAAAAAAAAATGACCTGACTGTCCTGGAAGGACAGGGAGAAAAATTACGTAAGAGAATGTACCTCCTATACTACAGTGAAGGGGAACCTGCTCACAGCACTCTGTCTGCATCGCGGGACAATTTTCAGTTAGCCAAGATTAAAGAGAAACACAGATTCCCACCCCCTTTTGAAGCACACCTCCGTCCTAGGAGGACTGACAAACAGCCAATGGCATAGTGGGAAACTCAAGAGTATTTGCCTCTCAGGAAAAGCAGCTTAGCTCTTCCTGAAAATTGAGGCCTTCTGGAGGCTTACAGGGGCCTGATTCAAAACCTGTAAAGATACCAGCCTGGGCTCCAAGTGAGTCCTAGGTCCCTACATGCCCAGGCAATTCTCAGTGAACGAGCAACAGAAGGGTTTGCTCAGAGAGCATCTACAGTGCTACCTCCATTCACGAACTTGACTCTTTCCATGGTCCTGGTCACAAACTGAACTAGACAAAACCAAGTCAAAGTCAATGGTTAGGTTCAATGTTGACCTTATGGGGAAATTTATTTTGGTTCTAATTCAGTTTGGTTTGTGACCAGAATCATGGAAAGAACTAAATTTGTAAACTGAAGTAAACTACTGTACTTTAAATGAATGTAGCACAGGAATTAAACAGAACACAGAAATGGGCAGGCACGGTGGTGGGTCCCTGTAATCCTAGCACTCTGGAAGGATGAGGCAGAAAGACAGAAAGTTCAAGCCCAGCCTGTACCTTAGTACAAGACCCTGTCTCAAAAGCAAAAAAAAAAAAAAAAAAAAAAAAGGAATGAGGGTGTAGCTTAGTATGAAGGCCTTGGGTTCAATCCCCAATACCACACATACACACACACACACACACACACACACACACACACACACTCAGACAGATATAAATTCTTTGCATTCTCTCTTTATCTTTCAAGATAACACAAATCTCTTAGTGGCTAAAGAGGAACTTTTATCACTTGCAGTTGTCTGTATCTAAACTAGTAGGAATTAGGGCCATCCAAGGTATGGGTGGCTTATCTGTAACCAGCAGAGTTCTGCAGATGGCGGGAACTTACTCTTCATCGGTGATGGCCTCATGACAGCTGTCGCAGACCCTCACTTCAAACTCAAAGCCCATCAAGGGGATGGAGGAGCGCTTGGAGCTGCACTTGCCACAAACGGCCTTCCCACACTTGCGGCAATGGTGCTGGAGCCGGGAGAGAAAACAGAGGGTGCTATGGCTGCATGTGACCTGCTGTGATCACTCAAGGTGAGGCTGAGCAACAAGGTTGGCCCAGACCCTGAATAAGTGCACACCAGGTGCCTTCTCTTTTTTGGCTCTCTGTGTCCAGAATGGGGGCTGCCAGAGACACCTAACGGCGTGTGCCACCTTCCCAGCACACTCCCGTTCTCCATCCTTTTCCATGACCATCTGAATACAGAGAACCCAGAGGCCATGCAGTCTTAAAGCTAGGGGTACTGAAGAAGGGTCATCTCCAGAGATTACACTGCTGGATGAAGAGAATGTGGAAAAAACCTGACTCAACCCACTGCCTATAACTCTGGCTATGTTCAACCTAGGTGATCTTTTGATTTCCTTGGAAAAGACCAAGCTAAACCATAGGCCCAGACTAAAAGTGATGTACAATGAGCAGGTCTAGGTAACTGAAATCAAATTGAAGTGTAATTATTAAGAAGAAATAAGTACCACTTACATAATTTCATGGTTTAAAACCCAGGCAAGCAAAGGATGATGCCTCTTAATTTTTTTTTTTTTTTTTTTAAGATAGGGTCTCGCTTTGTAGTTCAGGCTGGCTCGGAGCTCACTATGTAGCCCAGGCAAGCCTGGAACTCAGCAATCCTCCTGTCTCTGCCTCCCGAGTACTGGGATTACAGGCGTGAGCCACCACGCCTGGCACTATGGTATGTGGTTTTGATTGTTGGTGGGCATGAGTCTCCACGTCCAGCATTGTATGTGGTTACCAGGGATCGAACTCAGGGCCTTGTGCTTGCAAGGCAGGCACAGGAACCACTGAGCTAACCCTCCGGCCCTGATGCCTCTTAATTTTAAGGTTCATTTCAGCTGATGCCACTAAAACTGTATCCCTGAACTACTTACTGGGAACAAACTACTACAGAAACTGAATCTAGTAAGCATGAATGAGCTACAACAGACAGAGGAATATCTTAATGTGTAGTCATGAGATGAGCCAGGATAGTAGCTTATCCCTACCACAACTCTCACCAGAGGTGCTGCTTCTTCTGGGGTGACCAGGTTAAATCATCTCTACGCAATTACATTTGATGAAAAACCCACATCACCCACCTGCCTTAGGCCAATTTTCTTACTGTCCCACATCTGCTTGAAGTTCCAGAAGAAAGGCTGATCACACTTTTGGCAGGAATCACTGTCCAACCACTCAGGGGTCTTGTAAAAGAAAGCACAGAACAGACCACAGTGAGAAGCAGTGTGGACACAGGAACCACTGACACTGATGAATCTTCTGGAATCACAATGCATTTGTCTGAAAGAGAGGTGATTTTGTAGTCAATTATTCAATAGATATTTACTCAAAGTTTGCATGTCAAGCCCTAGGGATGAGATGTGGTGGTAAATGTTATGAAGTTTACTATTTATCAGAGAAGACTGGTCATGAAAATGTGAGTAATTACTCGGTAGTCTAAGAGTGTGAAGTCCTGAGTAGAGGCACAGAGGGCTATGGTAAAGGTAAAGAGGGGGCTCTGAATAGCCTGGTGTCTTGGGGAAGAGGTAAGTCAGCTGAGACCTGAGCGCAGACAGGAAGAGGTCAAGGAAGCAGGGTGAGCAGCTCAGGCTGGCTGGAGGGCATGCGAGGAATGGGGGATAAGGCTAGAGGTTTTGGCAGAGCCTGTACTGCACGCTTAGCAGCCAGGGAGCAGGTTTAGAATGGTACCTCATATCCTCAGGCGGGGTATAAGTTAAGTACATTTGCTCTCATTGTACAGTGATATCCAAGTGCACATCACACCACACGAAGCTCTGGGCTAGAGTGGTATAAGCTGACCATGATGTATACTGAGGAAGCTACTAGTCCACTACTGGCTCATGGCATGGCCCAGCAGGGACCTCTAGATTCTGCTTCTTGGCTTATGGGTCACACAATATTCTGGCTTTATTCACCATTTCCCAATCCTGTCACAAAATAACATAAACTGAGTCAGACAGTTTTTTAAAACTTTTAAGTGTAAAGTTATGGTTTAGTAAATCCATATCGACTATGAATATGGTGACTACATTTGCTTCGAGTTCCATATTTGACTCTGCAGAATTAGTCTATAATCAAATTTGGACTAATTAGAACTTCTGGTGGAAAAACAACCACAACTCACTTTACAAATTAAAAACTATATTATCATCATTTGCAAATGGAAGTCATCTCCTTCTATGTAGCACAGAACCCAGAAATCTTGAAAAATATAACCAAACCTAGGATTTCCCAAAAGTGTATTCCAGGGAACACTTTTTTTTTGTGGAACTGGGATAGAACTCAGGCTCTTGCACTTGCAAGGCAGGAGGGGTGCCGCAGCAACATCCTGGGTCCAAAAGATACTTTTAAAGAGGCCTGGGATCAAACAAGTGTGAGAAATGCCATGAACAGCATCCCACCAGCTCTATACATTCTTCGGGGACAGCAGCATGAGGTTCTGGAGCCCATGCTTTGGTGACGTGACCCTTTCCTAAGGATACATGCTGTGTGTAAGCTACAGAATTTAGCCTCTTCTACCTTCAGGCAGAAATAAATCTACAACTACATTTCTCAAAAATAGGTAAAAAGGGGACATTTTAAGAGCTCTATCATTGGTCTACTTCATTAAAACTAAAGGAGTAAACCTTATTTTGTAATCTTCATGCTATATTCCACTTAAAGACATATTTACTATAGTAATGTAAAGTTTTTTGTTAAAGATAACATGTTATCACCAAAAGACTTATCTATGCTGCCATTCTTCAGACCTTATGATGTCGGATCAGGGAATTTGAAAAAAGAAAGAGGAAATCTAGTGTTGTATGGTGTTTTACATCCGTCCTGATTTTATCAAGACTCAAATGCTGATGCTTTTCAAACTTCTGAAATAAAAACTTAACTCTGCCCCAATCCCTGGCAAGTAAGAAGAAAGAAACAAAAACTTATTTGTTACAGAAGTAAAGTGTGTTTATAGTTTGTAATCAAATTTGAACTAATTAAGAACTTGTAGTGAAAAAAACCAATCTAGTAACTAACTTTACATAATAAAAACCGTATTATTATGCTCCTTAGAGAACTGAGGGAGTGTATTAATGCTTATTTAAGAAACAATTCCCCTGGTGGGTGTGGTGGTACATCCCTGTCATACAGGATGCCAACCCCAGCGGCATCTAACCACTCTCAAGGTCTCTAGCTGTCCTGATCTGCCATCCTCTCATCCCTGAATGCTGCCAGCCTGCTCAGAGGCACTGATGCACCAGATTGACCTTGTCCTCACTCTGGATGCTTCCTGGCCTCCAAAGCCCATGAAGTTCTTGCTCAGAGCACATCTAGGCCTCACTGGACCTTCTGTAAACCCCACCCCAAGACCCTTAGCCAAACAGTAATTCCCCCTCTAATACCCAGCATGAATGTTTGGCCTTACATCTAATGTGATTCTTCATTTATACCACTAAGCAGCATTCTTAGATTTTCTAAAAGTTTGTCCATGCATCAGGGTGGTCAGTGGTTTGCTAGTCACAGGCCTTCGAGGGTTGAACACTGCACAGCCCTGCCAGGAAGATGATCCCAGACAGTGAGGTGCAGAAACCATCACAGGAGATTTCAATTTATAAAATATGACACTTGCAAAAGATATGTGGATACATCTCCACTGCTTATTCAGAACACTGACTTACCAAGAGTTGAAATTCATCACATACTAAGTACCCTTGCACCTGTATGTCCGGGGCATAATTAAAGCAAGAGGACTCAAAAGATCACCTGCTTTTCACCTCATCATCCTGTGAGCCTCTGTGCATAAAAGGGAGAGGATACGTTTCTGGAGGGAAAAAATCCTGGCTGTTCTCTCTCACAGCTGGGGCTGGAAAGAAGCCAGGCCAGAACAGGCAACTGTTCCTAACTCAAAGCAGCTACTAGGCTGCACTCAAACCAGGCCACAATCACAGGTCCCAGGGGAGCACGTCTAGTGTGGCCGACACTGACCCGTAACATCTCCTGGCTTTGGATGGATGGTGCCAAGTGTACTTTTGAAAAGCAATCTCCTACAAGTCCCTACTTCCTTACAGTAATGATCATTTTAATTAGTTACTAATAGAGCTCCTGTGGATTTATGGTTTGAGCAAATAAAGCTTTAATCTTCTTAAGCATTTAATTAGTGGAATTTGAAAGGCATTATATTGTGGTAATAGCCACTATTCTCTTGAAATGAGACTGGGGTAAGGGTATGAAAAGAATTTGGAAAATAGCTTTTGTCTGATAAAAGTGTCCTTTTTCTATCTAATTCTTACATTTTGCAAGAAATAAATGAAAAGAATGCACACTGTCAAAGGGAAAGTTTTCCCAGAATAATTCTAAAGTAATGGGAAAAGGGTTAACTTCAAAGTACTTGTTAAGGGGTTCTTCAGTAAACATATCAGTGGTTAAGATGCTCAAAGATTAAAAGTAAAGTTCATTACAAGTGTTATGATAAAGTTTTAGTATGTGATGAAAAAAGATAAGTACTCAGAACATGAGTCATGGGGCCAGGGATATAGCTCAGTGGCACTGCGCCTGCCTGGTAAGCACAAGGTCCTGAGTTCCACCCCTGGTACCCTCCCCCCAAAAAAGAGAAAACACTTTCTATTAATACTTACTATTCTATTAATACCAAATTAAAGTTTCTTACTCATTAGCCACTGTTACCCTTTATAATATGAAGTTCATGAGTTTCCTGTTTTCATGGGGCATTTTAGAATGGAGGACTAATCCCTGGAAAAAGATGTTTCTTTTTTCTCACCTGTACCTTTGAAGGGTTTAAAAGACTCATTATGTAAATAGACCTAAGCTTAGCCTCAGTCACTTCTCATTAAGCCTCTATGAGATTAGTGTTACATGCCAATTTGTGAAAGGGAGAAAAAGGGAACTCATTTCATATTGTGATATTTTTGAATACTCTGAAACAATATGTCTTATTTCCTGGTTTAGTTGCAAAAGAAATAAAGAGAAAAGCAGGAGGGGAGGTGAAGCCAGATGGTCAGGGCTCAGCCCAACCTTTGGACACCTACCTCTTGCCTCTCTACGTCCATGTTCCAGACCACAATGCCACCGTCACCACCACAGGAGATGAGCTGCCGTGTGTGCTGTGCATAGGAGAGGGCCTGGACTTTATCACTGCGAAAGAAACCAAGGCTTGGTAACAGTTCAGGAAAGCAAATGAGAGTCCTAAGGGCGGAAACCCCAGTAAAGTTAACAATGAGCACATTCACTGCGAGCCCCAAGTATATAGCTCACAAAAACCTAAAAGGACCTTGACATGCTAATGGTCAGAATTAAAGTAAGTCTAATGCTGCTTTAACAAATTCAGGCCTAGAAAGAGGTAGTCTTTTGTCAATAGCCAACGCCTGAAGGGAAAAGTCAATAGCTGAACTGGTTGTCTTACTGGTTATTCCTTTCTTTCTTTTTTTTTTTTTTTTTGCTTTTGAGACAGGGTCTTGCTTTGTAGTTCAGGCTGGCCCTGAGCTCACTATGGTGCCCAGGCAAGCCGCCGCGAACTCAGCAATCCTCCTGTCTCTGCCTCCCGAGTGCTGGGATTACAGGCGTGAGCCACCACGCCCAGCATTATATGTGGTTACCGGGGATTGAACTCAGGACCTTGCGCTTGCGAGGCAGGCGCCGGAACCACTGAGCTAACCCTCCGGCCCTGGTTATTCCTTTCTTAAATAAAATCCACGGTATACATTCACTGGTTATTCTTTCAAGTCATGATTTTACATTTGAAATAATTATTCTGTAAGAGTTCTGGAGGTTGCCTCTTTTTTTATTTTTATTTTTTTTTGGTGGTACTGGGGATTGAAGTCGGTGTGCCTTGTGCTTCCAAGGTAGTTGCAGGTACTACTTGAGCTAAATCCCTGGCCCTGCCTCTTCTTTTTTTTTTTTTGCTTTTTCTAGACAGGGTCTTGCTTTGTAGTTCAGGCTGGCCCTAAGCTCACTATGGTGCCCAGGCAAGCCGCCACGAACTCAGCAATCCTCCCGTCTCTGCCTCCCGAGTGCTGGGATTACAGGCGTGAGCCACCACGCCCAGCATTATATGTGGTAACCGGGGATTGAACTCAGGTCCTTACGCTTGCGAGGCAGGCGCCGGAACCACTGAGCTAACCCTCCGGCCCCTGCCTCTTCTTTTTTTGAGACAAGGCCTCATTTTGTAGTTCAGGCTGGACCTGAGCTCACTATGTAGCTCAGGGAAGCCTCAGACTCAGCAATCCTCCTGCCTCTTCCTCCCAAGTGCTGGGGTTACAGGCATGAGCCACCATGGCCAGCACGGTGGTGTGTGGTACTGATTGCTGGTGGGTGAGAGTCACCATGCCTGGTATTGTATGTGGTTACTGGGATCGAACTCCAGACCTTGCACTTGATAGGCAGGCACTGGAACCACTGAGCTAAATCTCCGGCCCTGGTCACCTATTGAGATGTCCATGGGGTACAGATGACAGAGAAGGTGGTACGTTCCTGAAGTATGAGACACTGGCAAGGAAGCCTTCCCTCTGCTCCCAAAATGAGTCCCAATTAGTGATGGACTGGAACTACACTAGCTCTTGATTCCTCTCTTTTGGTGTTTTACTTTTCTTTTTAGCTTGTGCAGTGCTAACAAGTTATATCTTCTCCTGGTGGCCAGAATGATAGAGAATTCAGTTTTATGGCTGACAGTTTGGCAATCACTAGCAATGAATTCAGAGATCTAGAGAGAGCAGGGTACCAGGCTTTCTGATCATTTCTGTTTGTATATTTGCCTAGTTTGAGTCCAAATCAATTAAATATATTGTGACTGCTGGGAAGGAGTACAGTTCTTTGATGTCTACAATGATGATGTAAAAGTAGTGTATATCATAGTGGAAATACTGGTTGTTCACACACGAACTTTGCTGCCCTGCTAAATTGCCAGCACGTGACAAGATAGTTCTGAACTGTCTGTATCCTCCCTCCTCCCAGTGTTCTCTAAAATAAGTTACTTTGGTAATTATCACAATTAAAATGAGGAGTCAAGACTGGGCTATACACAATAATAATGGAAAAGAAATACAAGCATGTACGTACTTTTGTTTCTCAAAGAAGTAATTTTGAGAGTAATTTGTCTTAAATTAGTGCTTTTCAAACTTTTCAGTAATAACCAAAAAGAAAGGGAAAAGAGTCATATGAAAAAAGTTGTCAGCCTTCCCTAGGTTAAGTATTACTAAAATGTTATTAATAAAAACATTTTATGGGAAGACCTTGGAAACCAGCCAGTGTCCTTATTATCTATGATATGTTTTCACTCTCAGAGAACATAATCCTCTAAACTCTTAGGAAATAGCTATGGAGGGCATCCCAATAGAGAATCATACCCCCCTTCAGACATCTGTCACAGTAATATATTAACCAATAAGCCACAAAGTTTCTATAATTTACAGATAATTTTTGTAAGGGTAACTGCTGTAAGCATAGGCCAGTGTGTGTGACTTCAGTAAACAAGTTTCAGAGTTTCATGGAAAGGTTTGCATATACCAGGTATTTTAAAATAGCGATACTTCAAAGAATAGACTGTTGGGATCAGTCCACTGAGCTTACATTACTGTACCAATGGGGTGAGTCAGGATTTCTAGGTTCTTTTTAGTCTGCATGCAAATGGCTTTATGAACATGGATTGTTAAACCAAGAACCAAAAGAGTAAGAATGAATTACAGTTCATTCACATGACTGAATGGAAGTGGGAAATTTTATTGTGGATATTTGTCTGGAATACTGTTGATATTGTCTCAATGCTCTATTTTCTGGATGTATTACAATGTCTTTTTCCTTTTTAAGCTATCTCTAGCTTTCAAATTAGTAAGTTCTATTTATAGAACCCAGATCAAAATATTTTAAAATGATACTAAATTCTTACTGACTGCCCAGAATTTAGAAGTGACTGAATTCTTCTAATGGTCACAGCAACAGAGATATCTGTATAAGTTTGATGAGAATCTATGTGCAACTGGGCAAACCAACTATATAACTGCAGTGTCATATTTAAGAACTGAATCAGAAATAACTCCCTACTTTAAGAACTTACTGAGCCAAGGACTATAAAGCCTTTCCCTTAAAATTATCTCGGTATATGGTTTTCACAGTCCTAGTCTAACAGGAGGTAAACTGAGTACCTTGTCAAGAGCCTAGTTAGCACTGGAAACTCCCAGAAATATATCTAAGGTTTTAAATACTCTAGGTAAAGAATTTCTAGGTTTGTTCTCCTAGCCTTGGAAAAGCAAATAATCGAGGTTCTGAAAAATCCAATCCAAGACTCTTCATAACAACTCCCAGGCAGAAGTTAAATTTGTTGAGTGATAACAGCTGAATATCTGTCTTGTGGTTTTTACGTATATAAAGGCTTTAAAGGATTGATAAACACTCTTACTGTATCAATGTAGTTAGGCCAAACCTTTCTGAGACCAGCTTCTTTTTGTGATCAAGACTAATATTTGTGGTTATTGTGATCAAGGGGAGAGGAACTATCAGGCAGATTGTGAAAGACTTGAAATAAGTAAAAAGATATCAGGACTTTTAACTGAGCTATTTTATAACTATGCTAGAGAAGACTGACATTACTACAAACAAATCTTGTCCAGTGAAAACACTAATATTCCTAGGCTCCACCTTGCCCAAATAAGCCAGCTGTGCATCTTGTCATGAATTCATCTCAGCCTTGTCCACTGCCTGTGCGTGTGTCTTCTCTATTTATTTACCTTTGGACTGGATGCAACACCTGCTAGCTCTCTTAATTCATGACTAATATAAAACCTCTGACAGGTATGCGTGTTTCTAAAAGTCAGTTATTTCCTCACTATCTCTCCTACTTGTTATTTTAAAGTATGGAGTGCCTCCATTTTAACATTCAGGGGTAAGAAGGAAAATCTGTCTCACTGAACAACTCTTATCTTTCTGATTTGAACTACATTTCATTTGTTAAGGCATTCTGATGCACATCAATGGTCTTGTCAAACCAAAATAAGCTGCAGAAGGAACTGCTTTGCCATTCAGAGCTGACAGCAACATTCAGCAACAAATACATATTTATGGGACCAGAGGAATGTTAACATTCTAACACAGGGGAGTGGAACACCAAGGATGATGCTGGCTTTTGAGCTTTGTCATAAAGCTGGTCAGGGACTTCTTTTTTTTTTTTTTTTTTGAGACAGGGTCTTGCTTTTGTAGTTCAGGCTGGCCCTGAGCTCACTATGGAGCCCAGGCAAGCCGCTGCGAACTCAGCAATCCTCTTGTCTCTGCCTCCCGAGTGCTGGGATTACAGGCGTGAGCCACCACGCCCGGCATTGTGGTATGCGGTGTTGATTGTTGGTGGGTGTGAGTCTCCACGCCCAGCATTGTATGTGGTTACCAGGGATCGAACTCAGGACCTTGCGCTTGCGAGGCAGGCGCCAGAACCACTGAGCTAACCCTCCGGCCCGGTCAGGGACTTCTTGATGTGAGGACTCAAAATGGGGCCACCTCTCAGTTACACACTAGACAAAGGAAACGTCTCTGGGTACACAGAATGAAAAGAAACTTCTTACACTCGTTTCATCTGAGAGTATTTCAAAACTGGTTGTTATTTCACAGATGAGAGTGCTCCATGTACTGCATACTGCACTGCGAGTGCTCCAGCGAGTGCACAAAACCCCACTCGCCAGTACCTATAAACACTACACTTAGTGGGATGGCTTCACTTCCTCTCTTAACAGTCCTACAGCAACATATGTCTGATTGGGTCCAGACGTATAATTTGAGTAACACAGAGAAAATGAAACTACAGGCCCCTTGTTAAAAATTTATTAAGAATCATAAGCTGGTAATGGCAGACCATTAAATCTAGTATAAGATCCTCCTAAGGTTGGGGACTTGGGTAACTGCGCAGGTCACACACCCATGAGCATCTTATCTTCTTTATGGAATCTGACTCTCAGACGCAGGCTAACATCTGCCCACAGGTCACTTCAAGTCCTTTCCATCCCCCAAGAGTTGGGGGATTTCAGTGAACAGCATCTTTCAATTCTGTGAAAGAAGTCTGCTTAGTTTAGGGAAAATCTACCTAGTACATCTGCTACCAGAGATCTCACTTTCCAATATTCCTAAGTCTTCTGACCTCCAAGGCCAGCGGAGGGTCATGAACACACATATGTGCACACACATCTCCCAGACAATGATACTAGGTTTACTCCATGCCCAAGGGCCCCTAAGTGGGGTCTGCCTTCCCAAGGTCACTACTGGATTGCTGCCTGTCTGCATAAGAACCCCAGGGCGATTGTTGAGCATTGGCAACACTCTGCAGTCTGCCAGCGAGCGTGGAGTTCAGAGCAGGCACTGCCCCTTCCTTCGTCTTCCTGCATCTGTCTTGCTAACCTGCTGTATTTAGCTCATGCTGTTCTACTTTCAGAAACCTTCTAATCCTGAGAAAGATGAAAATCTTTTCATTTCCTGAAATCTAAATCAAGAGCACCTCTCTCCATGCCCCTGCAAAGACCTCTTTTTCAGTAAAATTACAAACGGTCTCAACTTCTCTCATCTTTCCTACTTTCAGTACAGCTTTGTAAGTACAGAGCCTATTTTTTAAAAATCATTTTGTGTCCTAAGTGCCTAATACAAAGCCCATAGTTGGAGCTAAGTAAATGTTTGTTGTCTGAATTATGAATATAGGGATTAGGCACCTATGGCAGTATTGCCTTAACACACTCTATAGCAGGAAAAGTAGTCATAACTAAAAGTTTGGCTTTCAACTTGTAATTTTTATTAAGAATAATTTTCACAATGGTCATCTATTAGGCTTTCAGGTTCAATGCTGACCTTATGGGGAAATTTATTTAGATTCTTGTCCAGTTCAGTTTGAGAGAGAGTTCAGTGGAGAGAACTGAATTCACAGACCAGGGTACCATGTGTGTCCCTTTTGCTTTAGTGGTGGTACTGGGGATTGAATGCAGGGCTTTTGCACTGAACTACAGCCTCAGTCCTTTTTATTTTTTTTGACACAGAGTTTCACTAAGTTGCTAAATTGCTCAGGCTGGGCTCAAACTTGTGATTTGCATGTTTCAGCTTCTAGTGCTGGCATTATAGGCATATTCCACCATCCTGGGTTTACACTATGGATATTTTCTAACAACCTTATGAGGGTCTTGGTTTCCAACACTATCTTTTTTTAGGGATGGGGAAACTGATGATGAGCAAAGTGAAGTGCCTGGCCTCTGACTACATGGCTGTAAATAAAGCAGTGGCTCAAAGGTCGTACGCTAAGGAAACACACTATACACTCATACACTAAGGGAATACACTGCACAGACACTACACTACATTATATCATACTATACTACACAATATAATTCATAAGATTCTACCCTCTATGAAAATTCTAATATTTAATATTTTAATCTAGTATTAAACTTTTGTTCAGCTAACTAGTTAGAAATAAATATATCACTCTCATTTCCAAATAATTCTTTAGACTTCAGTGGGAAACACTTTTAAATCCCAGGGATTTGCAAGCAGAGAAAGCTGTTATGCATTTGATCTTTGCCCACCCTTCTTATCCCAAACCCAGAAGTTGAATGCAAGATTTCTGCTCCTTTCATTACTTTAAATCAGTTTTCTTGGTATAAGGACATAAGCAAATATCTCCTCAATGCATATTTATTTACCAATAGCCCATTTTTTTACCGCAAGGTTTGAGGCTGCTCATAGCTAAAGACTTTTCATATAGTAAGAGAAGTAAAAGAGAGCCAAGAGCTGGACTTCTGGAAAGAGGAAGGAAATACACAGACTGTGAGTGCCAAGAGTCGTAGCTATGACCACGCCTCAGGCAGTTTGCTGACGTTAGTCTTGGTGGAGGGCCCACCACAGGGGACAGCAAAGATCTTTACCAGTACTTTAACTATTTATTTCCAAAGTGGAATGCATTTGTACTTTTAAAATAAAAGTTGCTAATTTAGGATCACTAAAAACTGGTTTGATGAATGTTATAAAAAATAAGTAGCAACCCTATTAGTGGTGAAACAGTGCAACATTTTATGTTACTTCAAATTTTTTTCCTTTAATTAATACTAGTGAGTATAAAATATTTGATCATATCCATTCCCAGTACCCTTCCTTATGCCTTCTCCTTTCTTGTCATCTTTTTTAGATCCTACATATTTAGGAACATGTGCTATTTGTCTTTCTGAGTTTGGCTTACTTTGTTCAACATGATGATTTCCAGATCCATCCATTTTCCTATAAATGACAGAATTTCATTTCTCTTAATGGCTGAATGATACTGCACTGAGTACATAACCTACACTATATTTTCTTAATGCATTTGTCTGTTGTAGGCACCTAAGGTTAGCTCTGTATTTTGGCTACTGTAAAATGTGCTACAATAAACACAAGCATGCACATGTTCCTAAGGTAACTGATTTTAATTGCTCCAAGTATATACCAGGATGATAAGATTGGATCAAGTTTTATGGGTATTCTGGCAGTGGTGGTGTACACCTATAACCCCAGTACTCGGCGAGGCTTAGAAAGGAGGATCCTGAGTTTGATTCCAGACTGGGTAACATAGTTACTTAGTGAAATTCTGTCTAAAAATAAAAAACTAACACCACTAGTAAGAAGAACTAAGGGAGGAGCTTAGTGGGAGGCCCTGTGTTTAATCCCCAGTACCCCCCCACACACAGTTATGTTCATTAAGTTGCTCCTAAAACAACAGACTCTATGTAAGAGCTTATCTAATCTATGTAAGAATAAAACAAGTGTCACTACTAGATATGATGAGTGGATATGGTACCACACACATACAGATTTTGCTTCTTTGATCTCATGCAACTGATGGTTGCCTCCTGGAGCCAGAGCCTTTCCTTTGTTTTCCCTCCCATGGAATTAATATGACACACAATCACATTCACTTGCAACAGGGGAGAAAAACACCCAAACGCCTCAAATGTAGACAATACTGTATAAAAATATACTTTCTTAGCTTTCCTCTTCCCTTGGATTTGGAAACTTTCTTCGTCATTGATCACTATGCAGTGCCAAAACTCTCTCTGCCATGATGGGATTTTTTTACATCACATCAAACTATAGTTGTTGCTTAACAATGGAGGTAAGTACTGAGAAGTGAGTGTTCGGCGCCTCTGTAATTGTGTGAACACCACGAAGTGTTTTCATGCCAACCTGAGCGGAAAAGCCTACATGGCTTAGACTACATGGCTGCAGCCTACTGCTCCTGGGCTGCAAACCTGTCTGTCCATCATGTTATCGTACTGAACACCGTAATACCGTGGGCACTTGTAACACAAAGGTGAGTACTTACACATTAAAACACATCCACGCAAGAAAAGATGTGGCAGAAGTATGACGCTACTGGAAGTTTTTTAAATCTAAAATGGTGTCTGAAGCCTCTCTTTAAAGAACAACTGTGAGATTAAACTGACGTGTCTGTAGGTTTTTGAAGTTTTTTTTGACACAGTATCGGGTGCTATTTAAATACAAGAAGCACCGGCACCTAATGCCACCTCCATGCTCGTAAGGGTGAAGGAATGGCTGCTGTGCAGGAGGCTCTAGACTTCTCTGCCAGCGGCTCGTGCCCCTTCCGCCTTCTCTGTGAATTCTGTCGTGTTTCCTCAGCAGCCTCCATGGCCCCTATCTCCACCTTGGCAGTCAGAGCCCCCTAAAGAGTGACTCCAAGTGAGGAGAATAGTCTGTTCCTCCACCTCTGTGACCCCAGGGCAGGCTGCCTAGGCTGGGAACTACTGGCCGGAGCCCTCAGAGGTCACTGTATCTACTACTAGGTAAGTGAGTCCTAGCAAAGGCCTGCTGCCGTCTTCCTGTCTGAGTAGTGAAGCCTAGTGGCATCTGGTCCCCGCAGCAGAACCTGAGGGATTTGACCAGCACAGACTTCAAGGAGGGGCTCTTTTCTAAAGGGTCAAGGCAGTACTTCTTGGAAATTGGAAGACCTATTTGCTTAAGTTTTATTTTTCTGGGACTGAGAAAATGAACACTGAAAGTTCTTCTTCTTCTTTTTTTTTTTTTTTTTTTTGTGGTGCTGGGTTTGGAACACAGGGCCCCATGTGTGCTAGGCAAGCACCCTATCACTGAGCTGTACCTCAGTGCAAGCTTCTCTTTTCATTTTAAAATGTAGGTTTACATTTCCCAGTACCACATCTTACATGTGGGGCAAGGTAATGCTCAGGTTAAGCCCTCTTGTAGCTTATCATCTCATGGATGAAGTCTAATAAGATTGCTCACAGACTTTATTAACACTCAAAATAAAACTGCCCGGGAGCAAAACAAGTGGTGCCAATGACTACTACTAGGATTCATTCAAAACTTGCATTTCATTTCTCTGAGAGGCTGAGCTGGCAGGAATTATCTGGTAGATTAGATAATCACTGAATGTTATTAAAGAGAACATGCTTTGTCTTCTCTTTTTCTCTTCATGGATGACACAAACTACTTCTTCGTGGCCTGGATGCTTGTCCCTGGGTCATGGAGCTAAACATGAGGGAACAATTGCTCTAATCAGCTGCTAAGGTGAGGGCAGCCCCACATGCCAAGACAGGCTCCAGAAATGCATGTGTTCTCTAAGGACAGAAAGAGAACACTCCTTCTGTAATAGTAAACTCAAGTACTAAAATAACTATTTGTATATGGGCCCTCCAAAACTTAGTTTTCTTCCAGTGATCCCAAAATGCATCTTTACTTAGGAGAATATCTGGAAATTAGTGTTTCCCGGCAAGTTTACAAGAAACTTAATACTGTTTAAAGCCACTTCCTTTGTGGGAATATTACTGACATTTGTCAGTGGTTGCCTACGGTCACTCAGAGTATCATTTTAGAATTTCCCCAAGTAAAACACAACCCAGGTTTGCAGTGGGCTTGTGAAACAGATCTAACATTCTCTTCTGCAAAGATCAAGCTTCTCTGCCAGGAGAGTGGCAGCAGCTGGTGAGGCTGCCCTGAGTGTGGCTGGAAGGTCACCAGTCACAGCACAGGTTCCCACAGCGCCAGACCAGCAACCAGAAGTCACGTCTGGAATCTGCTTTTTAGCAAACTCCTCACTGATTCTTTGTACAAACAGAGCTGGAGAACTGCTCCGAGGAAACCCAAATCTTTCTCTATTTTCCTCTCAGGCCTCTCAAGCCCACCCACTACAGAAGGAGAGCCTGATAAGAATCAAGGCAAGTCCTCAGTGGGTACATGGTGAAGTGCAAAACGTACCATCTCAGGATATGATCGGTCCCCTCACCCTCAGGCTGCCAGGAAGCTTAAAGCCGCACTCAGCTACAGAAATTCTGTAGGTCTTTCTGGTGTTTCAGTTCTTTTTTTCCTCTCAAATTTTTTATTCTTATGTCCTCCCTGGTTCTAATTTTTACCCTTTCTTTATTTGCTGCCATGATTTTGTTTTTTATTAATAATCTCAAGTTCTCCATGGAACAGAACAGCGCATAAACATACAAACACATTTTCCTATACAGACAAACCAAGGTGGCTGTCACTACGCCCCTGCCATGTTCCTCCCCCTGTGAAGGTCCTGCCACAGACTGGACTTGCTCTTCTGTCTTCCTTTCAGCTCTTTGTCCAGAGATTTGCTAAAAGCACCAGCAATCTTACTTGTGTCCTTGGAGTTCGATAGCCGTTCCTTTTCTCCCACCGATGTCCCACATGATGACAGAGTGGTCAGAGCTGCCTGAGAACAACACCCGCTGGACTGGGTCCCAACAGAGCGCGGTCACCCCACCTGAAAGAACAGACAGCTGGACCTTAGTCCTGACGCACCAATATCATTCAACAAGAGAATGGACAATGCGAAGGGCCATGTACACATCAGCGTACTTTCTGGCATACAGTAACTCTGTGTTAGATGCCAGACTGAACTATAAAGAAAGACCCTGTCTCAAAAAAAAAAAAAAAAAATCCCCCAAAGAGAAAAACTGGCTTCACAAACCTTTTACATATTTGCCCCTAAATTTAATGTAGCAAAAAAATAAATTACTATAAAGATCACAGGGAAATGAAAAATGACAACTCACTGACCTTGAAAAATATACTATTCTAAGAAGAATGGAAAACATTGCACTATTGGGCCAGGGATTCAGCTCAGTGGTTCCAGCACCTGCCTCGCAAGCTCAAGGTCCTGAGTTCAATTCTGGTACCACATACAATGATGCTGTGTGTGGTAGCTCATACCTGTAATCCCAGCACTCAAGAGGCAGAGGCAGGAAGATTGCTGTGAGTTCAAGGCTTGCCTGGGCTACACAGTGAGCTCAGGGCCAGCCTGAGCTGGAAAGTGAGACCCTGTCTCCAAAAACTAAAAAAAAAAAAAAACTAAAAAAAAAAAAAAGATTGGACTATTTGGAAATACTAACCATAGTTTTTTTAGACAGGGTCTCACCTTGTAGTTCAGGGTGGCCCTGAACTCACTATGTAGCCCAGGCAAGCCTCGAACTCAGCAATCCTCCTGCCTCTGACTCCCGAGTGCTGGGATTACAGGCGTGAGCCACCACGCTCAGCATTGTCATATGGGGTACTGATTGCTGGTAGGTGTGAGTCACCAGGGATCAAACCAGTGAACTTGCACTTGCTAGGTAGGCACTTAAACCACTCAGCTAAATCTTTGGCCCTAACCATATTTTCTTAACTGCTGTCTACCTCTCATCCTAACAATGACAGATGACAAGTAAATGGAATTTAAAAGTGCTCAATTTGATTTTATATTTTTAAAAATATTTATTATCATAGTACACACAGAGTCTGCCCAAAAAAGGTATACACACTTTAGGAAAAGAAAAACAGTATGAAGTGTTTTCAACAGATAGTGTTACCCTCATATGGAGGACCCTAGAAGATGTCACATATCATAAAAACCCCCTACACTGCCGGCCCTTAGAGAAGACACTGAAAATGCATGTGCAGCAGTCTCTGCGACCAAGGTCACCCAAGCAGCAGTTCATCACACTCACAAATGTCTGGAAGCTACTGCCTACCACCCTGAGCACCTCTTTTAATTGTAGAGGCCAATGACAATTTGTATTAAACTAACGATGTCTCAATATATTTAGCATTAAACTGTTTACGTTTTTCTTTTCCTAAGGAGTATATATGTTTTTTTGGTGGACTCTGTATTTATGGGATACAATGTGATGATTCAGTGCAAGTACAAAGTGTGTAGTGATTAAGCCAGAATAGTTAGCATATTTATCTCCTCGAACACTTCTCATTTCTTATGGGAACATTCAAAATCCTTTTTTGTAGTTATTTGGAGATATACGATATTATGTTGTTAACCACTGTCACCCAACAGAAAGGCTAGACACAGTGGTTCATGCCTGTGATCCCAGCATGTGGGAGGCTAAGGCAAGAGGACTGTTGTGAGTTCAGTGCCAGCCTGGTCTTCATGGTGAGTTCAAGACCAGCCTGGAAAACACAGCAAGATCCTAGAAAGCCAGTGTATTTTCCTTTCTAGTTATAACTTTGTACCATGAACCAAACTCTCCCACTCCAGACCCCTACCCTCCCAGTCTCTGATAACTACTATTCTCTCCATAACTTCTAGATATCAACATTTTTAGATCTCATGTGAGATCCTATAATACTTCTGATTTATTTCAGTTAATATAATGTCCTCCATGTTGTCCACAAACTTCATCCCTTTTCATAGTAATGACTGCATTCCACTGTATATGTGACAAATTTCCCTATCCATTCATCACCTGATTGATACATATTGTTTCTATTTCTTAGTTACTATAAATAGTGCTACAATAAACATGAGAGTGCAATTACTGCTTCAACATGCTGGCTTCATTTGTTTTAAATATATACCCAGGCATGGGATTGCTGGATCATATGATCCTATTTTTAAATTTTTGGAAGAAACCCCACATTGTTTTCTGTAATGGTTACATCAACAGCCCCACCAAGAGGGCACAAGGGTTCTTCTCATCCTTGCCTCTACTTGTTATTCTTTTTTTTTTTTTGAGACAGGGTCTCACTTTGTAGTTCAGGCTGGCCCTCAGCTCACTATGTAGCCCAGGCAAGCCTCAAACTCAGCAATCCTCTTGCCTCTGCCTCCTGAGTGCTGGGATGACAGGAGTGAGCCACAACGCCCGGCACTGTGATATGTGGTATTGATTGTTGGTGGGCATGAGTCTACATGCCAAGCATTGTATTTGATTACCGGGGATCGAATTCAGGACTTGCGCTTGCGAGGAAGGCACCGGAACCACTGAGCTAACCCTCTGGCCCTTGTTATTCTTTCTTTTAAAAGCAAGAGCCATTTTGACTAGAGAGAGTGACATCTCACCATGGTTTTGATTTACATTTTCCAGACTAGTAATGTTGAACATTTCTTCTTCATATACTTGTTGGCCATTTCTATGCCATCTTTTGAGAAATGTCCATTTTAGGCTTTTGTATTCTGAACATCAGATATAATTAGGGTACAATATTAGAATTTAAAATTAGATTTCTTTTTGGGAATATGAATTTACAGATTCCTTATAAATCACTTATATCCTTAAGTATCAGCAGCTTCAACTTTATAATGAAGATGATGGTAATACTGGTAAAGTGACCACTACAACCACTACTACTACTACTAACATCAAACTAATCATTACCTACTTTGTAAGACTGCAGTGAGAATTATATTAATCATATAGGACCACTCTGTAAACTGTAGTGTGCTGTATGGATATTAGTTATTGGCATTACTCTAGTAGTATGGCTACAAAATATTATGAAATATTTTCTTCTCTGGTGTTGCCCTTATGAAGCAAACTCCATGTAAACTGAGAACAGTAATGTTTTTTCACATAAGGTAAGCATAGAATCCACAAATGCTTGTGAATGTCAGAAATATTCATTCTTTATGTTACTGAAAAATATTACATTCAAGAAGAATACATTCTTCTTGACCTATATTCTTATTTGTTGGAGTGTGAAATTTTAAAAATTTAGATTATCAATTTGTTTAATACTTTTAGGGAAATATCTTCATAATTATCTCAGAAGATATTTTTAAAACAAAACAAAAAAAAAAGTCACTACTCTTTATCACCCGCCCAGCTTATGCATGTAGACTCCTGTTTATGTAAGAACAAACGTGACTTCCCCTAGTGCTAAGTGGCTAACTGCCTCCTACAGTGCCAGCCCTCAATCCCTTCCACCACCTTTTACCCCACAACAGCAGCCAGGCACAGTGCTGGTCCACAGGCTCTAGTACTACAGGGTGAATGAATTAAGGAGCAAATGGACCAAACCCACAAAAATCCTCTTTTGTTTTCTATTCCAGGCCAAGTTTTTGCCTTAATGTTACTTCTCTAGAGAGATTTCCCTTCGCTGCTCTCATTATTCTTCGCATTGCTTTTACTTCTTCCCAAACGGGTAGTCTACTGCTCTAATACAAATTGTTGGAGGTCACCACAGCATCCCGAATAGTAAGAATTCTTCTTGGCTTATAGTACGTACTCAAGACACATGTGCAAAAGAGCAAAGAACTGACCAGAAGAGTGAGAGAATATGAATCAATGCCCTTGTCCTTGTTCCTAGCAGGCAAATAAGCATGGCAAGTCTTCCCTGGCTGTCTACAGTTGTTGATGTGATGCCTTCTACTCTACTTTTAGTCAGAAATTATCTCAAACAGATCTCTGAGCTGGTCTTGGTTTCCTAGAAAACCATGATAATTAGCAGGACAAATAGAAAAAAAGTGCTCCCCCTTCATGTAAAATGGATTGCTCAGGTTTTGTCACATCAGCCTTAAATAATGGTGTGCACTGGCAGAAAGAATATGTAGAAGGATTTAACTGCTTGGAGGGGCTCTCCATCTTGTCAGAATCAGTATGTATAGAAATACTGCCTCACAATGAAGCATTTTCAGGTATGTGGGTGTGGATATGGTGTGGGGTGTGGGTAGAATGCAAAGGGATTTGTCTTTGGGACACTGTAAGCCTTAAAGATTTCTGAGCTGTCCTAACATCAAGGGCCACTGAGAGCTGGGTTATAAATCTGAAACTATAGCATCCATATTGAATCAGTTCATCAAGTAGGTACAGAATACCTGCTGTGTAGTAGACCCTGTGCTAGGCTCTGTGGATTTAATCAAATAAGATTCAGGCTCTTAGTGATCAAGGTGATGAGATTTTTTGTTTGTTTTGAGACAGTCTTGCTATACATTCAAGCTGTTCCTGAACTATGTAGCCAATGCTGACCTTAAACTTACAACGATCCTCCTGCCTCAGTCTCTTGACTGCTGGGGTTACAGTTGTGTGCCACTATACCCTGCTATGATGGGACTATTTTTTTTTTTTTTTTTTTTTTTGCTTTTTGAGACAGGGTCTCGTGTTGTAGTTCAGGCTGGCCCTGCGCTCACTATGGTGCCCAGGCAAGCCACCGTGAACTCAGCAATCCTCCTGTCTCTGCCTCCCGAGTGCTGGGATTACAGGCATGAGCCACCACGTCCGGCATTGTGGTATGCGGTGTTGATTGTTGGTGGGTGTGTCTCCACGCCCAGCATTATATGTGGTTACCGGGGATCGAACTCAGGTCCTTGCGCTTGCAAGGCAGGCACCGGAACCACTGAGCTAACCCTCTGGCCCGATGGGACTATTTTTGAGAATAGGAATATATACAGTATGCTTGATGGAGCCATTCCCTCTGGAACATGCAGCTCCTCCTTCTGCCTGGATGTCTGTCCTATACTTTTACACTCAAGTCACTTTTTCTCCCTCCTTTAGGTACAGGTCTGAGGCCTTCTCTTCCAAGAAGACATCTAAAATGGCCTCCATCTAAGTGAAGCTCCCGACTCTCTCTTTACACTGATCCTCCACAATGAACTTTTTTGGTTTGTAACTTTGTTTACAAAGCTGACTTTGGATCTACAACTCCGTATCTGAGCACAACATACAGTACCTGCTACACAGGAGCTGCTCAATAAATATTCAACATATCTCCAGTGCAGCAGAGAGGAAAGGGGGAACTGCGAACAAGAGCACCTTGGGGGTGGGGCTGTTGAGAGGTAGCGCGGAGTCATGGAGGGGCACTGCTGGGTGGAAACTGCCTCATCCTGTGGACAGACTAGCGTTTCCTGGCAGACTGGGCTTTCAGCAGTCCTTTCTCCTTCACATGTGTGTGGCAGCCAGGAAAACCAACTGGCTTCTGGGAGCCTGCATTCCCCAGAGGGCATGTGTGGGCCTTGTGCCCTAATCTACATGGAGGGCAGGGCCAGGGCTAACCTGGGTCTGGTTTTGTAGTGTTCATGGTATTTTCAGTGCAGGCACAGTACCACTTAAGCTAAATCCCTGGCCCTTTTTTGGGGTTTGAACTTGGCCCTTGTTCTTGAAAGGTAGGCTGGTTCATGGTATTTTCAAGGATAAATGTAATATCTTCCATATTATTTTACCTCATTTAAATTATTCGTTTTCTACTTTCCTTCAAGTTTCATTTCATGCTTCTCCCTACCTTTGACCTCAATTTTATCTACAGGGTAGTTTTAAATAAAATTATTTTCAAAATAAAGGTTATTAATTATTTTCTAATAGTTATGGAACTTACGTTTGAGATAATGAAAAAGTTCTGAAAATGGAGAGTGGTGAAGGGTGAGAGTTGTACAACACCACTAATATACCTAATGCCACGGAATTACACACATAACATTATTAAATGATAAAATTTACATTATATAGATTTTATCAGAATACAAAAAAATCACCCAAAGCTTTTTTTTTAAGTGAAAGGGTCTTGATTCACTGCTTAGACTGGTGTGAAACTGCAATCAAGTGATCTTCCACTTTTGCCTCTGGGGTTGCTGGGAATATAGGGGCGCAGCTTGGTGCCTACCTCCACATTCAGATTAGTCAGAAGAAGGCATTTCAAATGTAAGGATCAAAGGTGTAAGGACTTTTAGAAACTTAATAAATACTGCTAAAATGTTTAGTGAAAGTTTCTTGAGACTTTTACAACACTCTTGCAAAAGCAAAACTGCGTGGAGTGTCCCCAAACCAGGGTTAAAAACTGCTGGGTTTGCCTTTACTAGAGCTTGCAGTCTCAAGGATAAAGTGGACAGGCTGACACACAGCCACAACTCAGTGCTCGGACCTGGGGGGTCTCTTTAATGAGACTTGAGTTTTTACCATCCTGGTCACTACATACTGCTCTTGGTTGCAGCAACATCAAGGGTTTATGTCAACCTGAATATGTCCCATCTCTAGGCTAACCCCCTTTCTCCTTAAACCTACTTCTTCTTTGGGAAGCAGGGGAGAGGTGTCCTTGTTATCACATCTAAGTGGCTCAGATGTGGCATTAGAGCTCACAGCACTTGCTCTTTGTATGATATCTATAACTACCAGCCCAGTGTTTCTCCCATGCTGGACTGGAAGCTGAGTAAGGCCTGGATCAGGTCTGTTTACTTGACTGATTTGATGGCCAACTGCATCTACTGACTTGCTCTGCAAATTAACTGGATCCATGTATAAGTATCTTCATTGTAAATAAATATTAAGGTTCTTAATTTAATGTGAACTTGCATATGTGCACCGAAATTTATTGGTCTGTGTAATTATTTTGTTTAGTTAACACTGTTCTTTTTGATAATTCTAATAGATAATGAACAAGGCTGTTTAACTTTTCATTAATTAGGATGCTTTGGCAGATTTATATTGACGCTCTCCTATTTCCAATATGTTGATGTTAATAAAAAATTATTTCAAATTAAAAAAAGATTTTATTGATGCTGTTAATTTCCACTGGTCAAATAAAATTTTTCCCTCTTCATTCCCATTAGTTTATGGCTTTTGGTACAAATACATTTTAATTTCCCTAAAATAGCAAAGAGCAAGTGGCATTTAGCTCTAGAAAGAAAACCAGCAGGAGGAGCATAAGAACATAAAACTCATTTTGTAAATCCTGATGGATTAGGGAATGTTGCTTTGGCCTCTGGAAGTAACTATCAGGCTAACTCCATCCTTAACCTCCACTCTGGTGCGCCCTCCGTGTTACAGGAGAATGACAGGGTAGACTAATGGTTCTATACACATACCGAGGCTTACCTTTGTCTGTGTTTGGATCCGGGTTGACAAGACCCTCAAGAACACTGTGTAAAAGACAAGGCTTTACTTTAGGTTTAAGGTCTTTGTTTAGTCTCTAGAAAAACTCCTTTGCCAGCATTGTATCTGGCTCGGTTTGGGAGCCGGGGCCCAGGAAGGGAACTCAACAATGTCTGAATCATCATGGAACCTTTCCATGTCCTTGCTGAATCTTTAAATGAACAAGCCGAGCTGCTGCCAAACTCTAAGATGAGATAATATTCTCTAGGATTAGTAGCAAGTTAAATATAAGAACCTCCCTATTTCATCTGCCTTTGTGTTAGTGACCTTCCTCAGTAATGTCCTATTTGCCTCAAAGATAATGCATGATAAAAATGAAATGAAAATGCTTTCCAAAACTCTTTGAGAAAGATAAGACTCTTTGTTAAGATATTAGAACAAGCCTGCGAAACAAGACCTCTTAACCACATCTGGCTGACAAAATAGTGAAGCTACTTAGCCCTTCTGACCTGGAAGCAAAAACACAGAACTCAGAGTACTAAGAAGTCAAGCGGCCAGACAAGAGCCTGTTTGCCTAAATCAAACCCAGGAACCACCTGGCCCATCTGCTGAGCTAGCTCTATGGTATGTTAGCACTGGGATTGGACCTAGGGCTCTGTGCACACCAGGAACCACTCTGCCATAGGGCTACATCCACAGAACAGTTTCTTACTAGCTTTTTAAGAATACTCATTGTTGTAGAGCAATCTTTTAAAATCTGAACGGGCTAACTTCTTCGCTTCAAACTCTTCAGTATTTTCTCACAGATATCAAAATGATGTCAAAGTCAAGCCCCAAGCATCTGAAGTGTCTCTTGCTTCCTTTCTGGCTGCCCCTCGAGCACAGCCTCCCTCCTTCTCTCTCATACACAGGGTTCCAGCTAAGAAAGGGTAGGAGGAGAAAGACAGAGAGAGACTGCTGAGAGACAGAGAGCAGTACCCAAAACTGCTGCAGTTTTGCATGTTTCTGTGTGACTTGAATCCTGCTGGTTTCCTCCACCTGCACCACCCCTGCCCCTTTGCAGGGCTAGCATCATCTGCCATGGGAATGCCCTCCTGACTCCCTCCTGTCTTTTCCAAGTAACTCGTTCGGGGTTCCTGGAAGTGCTTGGGCCTTGCTTCCTCTGCCTTTGCCAACATTATGTCACAATTACAATTTATCACATCTTACTAGGTTGTAGGAATTTGAGAACGGTGACTGTGTCTTTTATTTCTGTGACAGGAGTAGTAGTGGAAATCAACAATGAAAAGCACAGAGTGCAAAGAGAATAGGACCCAGAGCACACCAGGTATTCTGAGAACCAGCAGATGAAGCACAGAAGGAAAACTGAGAGAGTAATTCACAAAAGCCAAAGGAGGGCATTGGTAAATGAGGATGGGAACTGCTATCAGAGGACACAGGATTAAGAGGATTTTGGTCTATTTTCTCAACGGAGAAGTAAGAAATTTAAGCATGTGAATAAATTGAGAAAAACAAGCTAGTTGAGGGGAGATGAGTGAAACCCATCTAGGGGAGAATTACCTGGGGTCAGAGGAAGGCAAATTCCCAAAGTAAGATGTGGAGGGCAGAGGAAAAGACTTTTTGGGTAGGAGAATACAGAACAGGTAAAAGTATTTTTTAAAATGACAATGGGGATTGAATCCAGGGGCATTCTATATCTGAGCTGTTATTTCCTGCCCTTTCTTTTTTTTATGGGGGCTGAAATAGGCTCTCACTATGGTATTCAGGCTGGCCGTGAACTAACTATGCAGCCCAGGCTAGCCAGGAACTCATGGCGTTCCTGCCTCAGCCTCCCAAATGCTGGGATCACAGGTGTGAACCACTAGGCCAGCTTTCCCTGCCTGTTTTGAGACAGGGTCTTGCTAAATTATCCAGTCTGCCTGTGATCCTTTTATGTCAGTTGTATCCCACAGTGCCTAGTAAGAAATAAAACTTTTTTTATAAAGCTAATGGTTTGGCCACAGCAGCTGAGGATTGACAGAAGGAGTATACCAGACACAGGAGGAATAATTATGAGTCTGGCAGGGCAGTCATGGCCCTGAAATGATGGTCAAAGTCTCACAGATGCATGACTTACAGACACAGCAGCTGGGTACACATGGAGAGAACATGGACAGTAAACCTGAGTTACAGACTCTCAGCTTTACCAAGACTTCTGATCATAGAAATGCTGATGAGATGCACACTGTGGAGGAAGGGAATACAAGGGCTAAAACAGCCGGGGAATGGAAGGAAGAAGACTGGAATTTGGCAAGGGGAAAGAGCAAGTAGAGCGCAGTGAAGAATTGAGGGAACAGAAAGATAAGGAGACTACAGTCAGGAGTGAAGCATAGAATTTTAAAGATTTCTTAGTTGTGACAATTGTGGGTCCATTGTAGGCCCAGGTCTAGCCAGAGTATAGTTTCTTCAAAACAGACATGCAGGCCGGCTTGGTGGCTGAAGCCTGTAATCCCAGTACTCAGGAGGCAGAGGCAGGAGGATTGCTGAGTTCGAGGCTTACCTGAGCTACATAGTGAGCTCAGGGCCAGCCTGAACTGCAAAGTGAGACCCTATCTCATAAAACAAAAACAAAAACAAAAAAAACCCAGACATGCAATGAGAAGAGACTGGGTTTCTACCCACAGGGGAGGTTTCAATCAATTCTTCTTTCCAAAGGTATAGGTAATTAAGGTGATCTTTTATGAATCTATTCCCTGGAATTTAACTTTCTCTTTCCTGCATGTTTCTTATCCAAAAATTCTACTAGAGTTGAGCTGGTACTATCCAACTAAAATCTTGCTTTCCTTACTTTTTTTTTTTTTTTTTGAGACAGGGTCTCGCTTTGTAGTTCAGGCTGGCTCTGAGCACACTATGTAGCCCAGGCAAGCCTCGAACTCAGCAATCCTCCTGTCTCTGCCTCCTGAGTGCTGGGATGACAGGGGTGAGCCACCACGCCCGGCACTTCCCTTACTTTTGTTCTGACATGGCATTCAACCTGAGTATTATCCCTTTCAATACTAAATCATAAATTGGCAGTCTGCAGGAGGTCTGCAGAAAAGCCCACTGAGGACCATGGAAACAAGCAGTGGCTAATCTCCTCCAGTTAACATTTTCCTTAATCAATGCCACATGCTAAAAATATTGGTTAATCATCATCATGTACCCAAGTCTTTCAAAAACTAGAAATGATTATATCACTTTGCTCAAATGATCGTAAACAGATTAGTAATATAAAGCAGATCTTGGATTATAAACTGAAAAGGACCCAAATTCAAGAAAATATGAACTTGTCCTTTTTCATGTAACACGCCCAAAATGAGTATATTTTTTATTTGTTTTGGACATGGGAAATCTTTGTTGCATAATATCTTTTCACTCCCGCCATGATGACAGATTCAAGCAGCTGTCCTTTCGGCCTTGTGGGGTTTGAACAGTTACCACAGTCTCCAACAACGTCCCACTAACATAGGCCTACACTGGCTCGCTCTAGTGCAATCTAGAAGGAACTAAATAATCAACATTCTGAAAATAGATTGGTTCCTCTTTTGTCTGGATAGTGGAGTGGTTTCTTTAGTACTGGGGATTGGCCCAGGGGCACTCTACCACTGAGTTATATCCCTAGTCCTCTTTATTCTGAGACAGGGTCTGACGAAATTGCCCAGATGGGACTAGAACTTCTACTCCTCCTGCCTAAGCCTCCTTCAGTGCTGGGATTATGGGCATATATTCTCAAGTCCATCTTGGAGAAAAACTGTTGATATCACTTCTTACTGAGCCATTCTGAAATCAGATAAATATATCATATGTACCTCTCTACACAAGCACAAACTGTACTTTATCACTTTAAGGACATATCATCTGAACATCAGAATACATAGTGGCAAAAATACACTGTGATGTCATCACACAATGATTCTGCTTTAAATCCCACCTGTGTGTCCTCTGAACGTTGTGACCAATGTGCAGCTTTCTTGCTCCAGTTTGAGGATTGTTACTTGGCCTGAGTGGTCACCAATGAACACATGCCGGGTTTCAATATCAAATCTATCATATAAGAATTAAGGATTGTTTTTTAAAGTTGCAGGGGAGGATTTACAAAGGCAAAGAAAATGGCATAATATAACAAGAAATGTGCAAACTTCATAGTTAAGAGAATATGAAGAAAATACTAAAAGATACAAAACAAAGGATAAAAGGCCAGGGATTTTGCTCAGTGGTTCTGGCACCTTCCTTGCAAGCACAAGGTCCCCAGTTTGATCCCCAGTACAAAACAAACAAACAACAAATGAAAGATATATCATATTATTGGACAGCAAGCCTCAATATGACTTAGATGTCATTTCTTAGTATATTAATTTATCCAAAAAGCAATTAATAGCTTTTCTAAATCTGGTGTGTGCATTCCAAAGGTCAACTGGGAAAATGAATAAGCAAGAAGAGCCAAAAATACTTTGAAAATAAGAATAACATGGCATGTAGCATGGGAAGTTACCATAGGAGATAATACAACGTGTGAAAAAGTGTCTTATCTCAACAGTATGATATTAGTGCAAGTACACAGACCAATAGGACAGAGTATACAAATCTAGAAATAGACTGCAAAGCACACAGAAATTTAGTACATGTCTGGCAAAGATGGCTCTTCAAATAAGAAAGAAGGATTTAAAAAGTGATATTGACATAAAGTAGACAGCTATTTGGGAAAAAAATGAGATCTGCGTTTCATTTTGTGTAGCTAGGTAAATCCCAAATAAAATAGGGATTCACATATAGGAAATGAAAATAGATGTAGCTCAGTATTAGAGCCCTTTAATAACATGTGTTACCCTGGACTTGAGCCTCAGAACAACAGTGACAGCAACAGCAACAACGAGGAGAAGGTGACAGGGACAGAAGGAGAAGGAAAACATAAAGTTTAGAGAGCTGATTTTTTTTTTCCTTTTCTGTAATTCTGGAATGAGAAAAGTGATACCACAACCACAAACAACATATAGTATAGGCAAATCCAAGACACAAAATAGGAAAAAAAAATTTGCTGCTTATGTTACAAGGCATCAAATACAAAACACAAAACCAAACCAAACAACAAAAAAAACCCTAAATGCACATGCATACCAAAAAGTCAAAGTTAACAAACATGGCAAACCTGTCTGTTCTCCTTAGCAAAGGTTCTTAGAAAACTGGTCTAGGGCCAGAGATTTAGCTCAGTGGTTCTGGTGCCTGCCTAGCAAGTACAAGGTCCCTGGTTCAATCCCCAGTACCCACATACAACAATACTGGGCATGGTGACTCACACCCACCAGCAATGAGTTCCACACACCACAATGCTAGGTTTGTGGCTCCCAGCACTCAGGAGGCAGAAGCAGGAGGCTGCTGAGTTTGAGGCTTGCCTGGGCTGCATAATGAGCTCAGGGCCAGCCTGCATGTGAAATAAAGAAAGAAAAAGAAAGAAAAGAAAGAAAGGAGGAAAGAGAGAAAGAGAAAGAAAGAAAGGAAAAGAAAGAAAGATAGAAAGAGAAAGAAAGAAAGAAAAAGAAAGAAAGAAAGAAAGAGAAAGAAAGAAAGAGAAAGAAAGAAAGAAAGAAAGAAAGAGAAAGAAAAAGAAAGAAAGAGAGAAAGAAAGAAAAAGAAAGAAGGAAGGAAGGAAGGAAGGAAGGAAGGAAGGAAGGAAGGAAGGAAGGAAAGAAAGGGGCTGGTCTAGTGACTTGGAACCTGAATTTTTGGAGGGCTCCTGCCATTCACTGATTATAGTGTCACACACTGCTTCATGTATACAAACAATAAGGCTTGTGCTGAATGCCTGCTTCCCTATGGGACTCTACAATTTTGCACTCTAGAATTTTGAAAGCTGTCTACATGACTAGCCCCATCAAAACTCTAGATACTGGGGCTGGAGATTTAGCTCAGTGGTTCCGGCACCTGCCTCACAAGCGCAAGGTCCTGAGTTCAATCCCTGGAAACCACATACAATGCTGGGCGTGGAGACTCACGCCCAACAAAAATCAATACCACATACCACAGTGCTGCGCTTGGTGGCTCACGCCTGTCATCCCAGCACTCGGGAGGCAGAGGCAGGAGGACTGCTGAGTTCGAGGCTTGCCTGGACACCATAGTGAGCTCAGGGCCAGCCTGAACTACAAAGCGAGACCCTGTCTCAAAACAAAAACAAAAAAAAAAAAAAAACAAACCTCTAGATACTGAATCTTTACTGGGCAATTTTTGTTGACAGCATGTAGCAATTCTATTTCTAGAAATCTGTTCCAGAGACATACCAGAAGAACTATAAAATAACACCTGCCCAAGGCTATTTACTTTGTATTGTTTTAATAGCAAAAATTTGAAAACAGAATCAAAGTCCATCAGTAAGGGATTTACTGAGTTGATTATGCTTCACCAACATGCACCTGAAAAAGAAATGAAGACTTTCATACATCAACATGGAATTACTGCCAAGAGATTATTAAGTGTGTGTATGGGGAAAGCCAAAGATCATGAAAATTTATAAGTTATTCTAACTTTGTGTAAGAAAGGGAGGGAAATAGAACTCGTGTGTGTGTGTTTGTGTGTGTGTGTGTGTGTGCGTACGCACTAAAATTTAGAAAAGGAAGATCCAACAAAAATGGCTACCTATCAAGGATGGATAAAGAAATGAACTTCACCAAAGTATAACTATATGTAGAATGGATCTTGCCTATATTCACTTTCAAACAAATCCACTCCAAAAAGCTATTTGTGAAACAATAGCAAAATATGAAAATGGACTGAGTTTCAGCAATAACTAGAAATGATCATTAATTTCTAGGTGTAGTAACAGCATTTTGATAAATGATTTTAGAGGTATATAATGATGTAAAGAGGAAATATATTAAAATATGGACTTTATTTTAAAGTAGCCTAGCAAACAGAATAGAAGAAACAATAGTAGATGTGGGTGATTGGGTATATAAGCATCTATTATAGTATTTCCTACATTTTGGTGCCATTTTTGAAATTTTTCATAATAAAATATTAAAACAGAGAATAAAATATTAAAAAGTTATAGTTTTCTAAAACTGAGAATAAAAATTTAAAAACCAGATTCAGTATGGGACTTAAGAGTGTTTAAAAAATTACAAGCAAATTATGGTTTCTGGTAAAAATATGAATTCAACAAAAGCTACTCTGAGAAGGGTGGAAATAAAATGACAGTACAACTTCAAGGCCAGAGTGATTGACATTAAATATGATATGAAGAAATTGAGATAGTCTCAATAGCCTTTCAGAACTCTTTACTTGACCAGAAAATAATTCTAAGTGATTACATTTGTTGGAAAGACATTTCACAAGTGTAGGGCAACATTCTGGAAATATCTCCACCAATGAAGAAAATCCTAAAATTAAAGAGTACTTGAATTATTTTTGTGGAAACATAAAAAATATGATCAACACAGGGTTAAAAAGAAAGATGTTAACAAATTAGACCGGATAAAATATTTACAAATTTAAAGTACAGCAAATGAAGTAAGGAAGAAAAATATTTATTTCTATTTTCTACCACATACCTGCCATAGGACCTTCGGGAAATACCACCAATCTAGTTGTACAGAGGACTAGTCAAAAAAACCTTAATACTCAAGTTCTAATCCTGGTTTTGGCCAAGATTTGCCTTGTGACCTCAAGCAAGTCATTGCATCTTGCTGAGTCTCTCTGAGCTTTACTGAGTATGGTTACTATACAATGAAGTAGAAAATAAGGTTATTTCATTTTTACTGCACCTTACTGTCTTCATAGTGAGTAAAGTAATGCATGTAAAAAGACTACACAAATTCCAAGGGACTTCAGATATGAGATATTTTCTCCCTTTTCCTCTTTTTTTATTATTATTATTATTATTATTGTTATTGTTATGAGTCACAACACTGAGGCTTAAACCAAATAATTGACAGAGCTGGGGATTTAGCTCAAATGGTATGGTGCCAACCTTTGGGGTCTGAGTTTGATCCTCGGTACTGCAAAAAAAAAAAAAAGGTTTGGACCCAAATAATTTGAGGATATTCAGAAATCAAATTTTAATTTTGAACTAGTTCATCTGTTTGTCTTCCTTCATTTCTCTGTTTGAATCTTAGTTACTTCTACTACATATTTACTTCTCCACTAAGAGACCTGAAAGAAGAGAGAAAAGGTTGAATTCAGTCTTATCTATTCTTTCACTTGAGGAATGAGTGAGGTGGATAAAGAATAGAATTACTTTACTGTACAGGACTCTTATTTATTCCACTAGTTGTCTATCATGAAGGAAAAGAGGCAATGATATAATTCTGAACATTTTACAAAGCTTTCTCCTTTTATCAATTAAAAAGCTCTAGGGGAGAGTACAGGGTGGCATGAAGGGAAGAGTTATATGTGGAGTGGTTCCACAGATGGACACATTTAAAAGCCAAATCTACAAAGGAAGCCTACCACTGCAGTGGCCTGCCTATTAATCTGTCTGTCAGCTCACTCCCAGAAAAGCTCCTTGGAAAAGTACACAGTTCTTGGCTGAGACCTTCTGGCAAAAGCAGAGAGATGTCCATGCCATTAGGGTTTAGCACTGGAAAAACACCCAGAGGCAAGTATTGGAATGGAGGCATTAACACTGGAACTAGCAAGGCACAGCTGGTTGGGTCAGGGAAATCTGCAACAGAGGTGCAGGGAGGGGGACGGGTGGTCATTTAGTCTGGGAACGGAAGCCTAGAGACAACACACACACACACACACTCACACACACACCCTGGCTTCTGACAGCAGTAATATAATTTTCTGCTTGGTAACTCACATAGCATAGCATGGGCAAAAGAAATAGTCACAAATGACTTCTGGAACTGATAGCATATAAACTTATACTAAAGACAATGACAACCAAACTAAGTTCAACTCTGCATCTAGTTTTTGGTCATCTTTTTCAGGTTAAAAAGTTAACTTCTTGAGGGCCAGAACAGTAGTGGTTTCCTTACTCCCTGGCACAGCTAAATGATTCAGAAGATGAAGAGAAGAGACATCAGCAGGTTTGGCTGGTATACAGAAGCCAGCATAAGAACAAATTATACTGGTGTCACGAGTCTGTTCTCAAAGAACAGAAAGTGCAGCACAGTGGAGAGAAAAACAATGTCCAAGGCAGAAGACTTGGGTTCTGGTGGGGACTTCCCTGTCCAGCTGAGTGCTCTAAGAGGAGAGGCTATTACTGGGTTTCAGGTGAGACAACTGAAAAATGAAGATACTATAGTTTAAAATTTTGAAAAAAAAATTAATTGACAAAGATTATATTAACACACCTATTACCACCTATTATAACTGTTTGTAAGGGGGTGGATGTATAAAAGACTGATGATTTATTCCCTCTTCAATTCCTATGTTGAAAGCTAATTCCCAAAGTGACAGAAGGCAAGGACTTTGGAGGATGATTAGGTCATGAAGGTGGAGTCCTCAAGATACTGTTAGTGCCCTTATGAGATACCCCGAAGAGCTCCCTTGCCCCTTTCTACAATGTGAAGATAGTGAAAAGATGTTCATCCTCAAACCAATGGCATCTGTTGGGGCTTCGATCTTAGAATTCCTAGCCTAACGAACTGTAAGAAATAAGTTTCTGTTGTATATAAGCTATTAAATTCATGGTAATTCATTAATGTACCTGAATGTAACACTGTAAGAAATCATTAATCTGTTAGCAAGAGAATTCATATATTTTAATTTAAGAATTATGGTCATCTGAACTGGATTTCAGAGAGTGAAGTCTGAAGTTTATGCTAGTTTCCATTCCTTGTCATCCTTGCCTCTGATCTGGGAAACTTGCTTTTACAACCTTCCAAATGGCCATTCTTAGTGTCTTTATATTGTCCTTCCAGTGAGAGGAATAAGAGAACATTAGCCTATCCATAGACACACTTACTGCCACATATTTGCAAAGAAATTACAATGTACTTTGTCAAATTGATGCTTAACTAGGCACTTTGTCAGTACAGAGAAGAAAATTAACATCAAGACTTACTTCTTCTTGTGTTTGCTGGTACGCGATCTATTTCTACTTATTTTCTCAAGTCTCAAAAGGTGCAGGTTGTACTTGTTAAAACTGAAAATGCCAGGATCCTTTACTCCTTGCAATGGGACTATCATGACATGTGCTACACACAAGATGACACTATGCTTGTTGGAGCCCAGCTGGGGAGAAGTGAGGTTCGTCCAACATTAGCAGGGCTCACCTCAAGCACAAGGACCTGGCAACTTCAGAGATAAGAATATCACTTCATATGTGCTAGGAAAGTTTCATGTCTGATGCAAAGCTTGAACATTACCAGGTGGATACCAGTCAACCCACTCTGGTCCTGGCATGGTAACCTCAGTATTTTTTTAAAAAAATGAACAGTATGGGCCGGAGGGTTAGCTCAGTGGTTCCGGCGCCTGCCTTGCAGGTGTAAGGACCTGAGTTCGATCCCCGGTTCCCACATATAATGCTGGGTGTGGTGGCTCACGCCTGTAATCCCAGCGCTCGGGAGGCAGAGACAGGAGGATTGCTGAGTTCGCGGCGGCTTGCCTGGGCACCATAGTGAGCTCAGGGCCAGCCTGAACTACAGAGCAAGACCCTGTCTCCAAAACGCAAAAAAAAAAAAAAAAAAAAAAAAAAAAAAAAAAAAAAAAAAAAAAAAAAAAGAACAGTAATCCATTGGTTCCTTACACAGGCACCAATGTCATGTTCTAACCTTATTGTCTATTTGTAAATTACTTGTATACACAAATCAAAGGTTGTGTTTTGGAGATGGTACCATAATTCTTTCTGACAGCTGATGCTCATAAATCTGGGCTGGGTTCTGTCTAATGATCAGAACTGTTTCTCAGTAAACCCACTGAAATTCTTAATCACACAGGCCAACTCAGCATATATAACAAAAACATTTCAAATTGTACATATCTAAAATTTTCACAAGTCAAAGAAGTGAACAGCTAAGTTCCCACCACAGAATTTTGTCCAACAAAGGATACTGCAGGCCGGAAGCCACGGCACTGGTGCGATAACCTCCCAGGCGCTGCCCACTCTCAGAGCAGTGCCAGGCAAACTGCTTGTCTTGTCCGGTGCTCAGCACCCACTCCAGCTCCAGGACAAACAAGATCATCGTCACTCTGCTTTGATGTGCTGAAAACCAAAAGACAAAAAGATAACCTGTAAAGTGGCATCCTCAAGAAGTCGGAAAGCATGGCCTAAACAGATGTGTGCTCCTCTTCTACCCAGGAAGCCTAACAGTGTAGGCTGTTAGGGACAGCACAGGACCCTGGCTCTCATCCTGGGTGGGAATTCACCCATGCAGATGTACCTGAGCTTTTACTTTTACCTTTTAAAAAATGATCTAGCTCTTCCCAGTGTTCCCTAACTGTGCCAATCTAAGAACTGCTGCCTGGGAGGGCACCTACTCAAAGCCATGGCCACCTTTCTCAACGTGCTAGGTACTAGAGAGTACCAGGCCCAGTGTGACCCAAAACCTTAGGAATAACATTTGTAATATAGTCATCATGGTCAGTTTATGCATACTTCTAAAAATTGCAAAAAGAATATTGTTCTTTTGGTGAAGTCTATTTTACAAATTCCTCACAAAATTCTAGATACACAGCTGTCAGAAATCAAATGCTTAGGAGGACAGAATATGAAAAGAGAATAAAATATCCTTTATGTCAAGGTATATAACATACACATGCTGCCGCCAGCTTTGTATTATAATTGAAAACTCTAAATGGTTCAGCGTTACTGGTATAGAGGGATAAATGCAGCTTCATCAACAACAACACCATCTGCCAATTTCTGAGAGTCTAACAAGTACCAGGTATGTAAAAGCACCCTCTTTCTCTCTTAATGATAATGATCCTGCAAAGTGGGTGATTTCTGATAGCAAGTCTAACTTTAGCAAGCTGGCCGGCCCTCTTGTTCCAACTGCCACACAGTACAGTCAGAACCACAGCAAATACCCACAGGACACAGCATTTCAACAAATGCCTCATGTTTTGAAATTTAATATTGGAAGCAAGAAGAATATAAAGGGGCTGAGGATGTAATAATATTAGGGTTTCTCCACAATTTGCCTTTCAAGGTACTGGCCACCATCAGGACCAAAATGTAATCTTTAGAAGATGTCACATTGTGGACAAACTCCTTCAGACCTTTTGATGTCTGCGTCATAATGTTCAAGTTTATTTCAGGTTGAAAGTGGCACCTAGCATCTCACTCCTCCAAAAGGACATTTGGCCTTTGCTCTGTCACTTTCTAAGTCCAAAGGGATGACAGCAGCCCTGGAAGATAAAGAGATTCTGACCCTAGAGGGGCATTCATCTGGCAAAGGAGACAGAGGCTAGAAGGGTTAAAGGGATTGCTTAGAACTGCAAAATGAAGGCATGGCAAAGGCAGAATTGTGACTCTGGTCCCTCTATTGCAAAGTTGGTTTTCTATCATTGTCAGGCTGTCCCTGACGACCAGGGGGGAGACGGGGGTAGGATGGGGAAAATACTCAAAGCACAACTCCTTCCAAAGTGACAGAATTCTTTTACTCAAAAATAATGCTTATCACTAAGCTTCAGAAATTCACGTAAGAAAACATGGGATGGAAGTCTGGCTTCCTGAATATGACCGGGGAGAGGAAAGGATGGCTTTCTTTGATTCTGATCTTAGGTGAGAAGAATCTGTTGTCTCATCTTGAAGTACAATGTTAGCTACAGGACCTCTTTTTTGATAAGGGTTCTTGTTTTGTACTTCAGCTTGGCCTTGAACTCACTATGTAGTTCAGACTTGCCTCAAATTCATGTCTATCTTCCTGCCTCAGCCTCTCCAGGTGCTGGGATTATAGGTGTGCACCGCTAAGCTCGACTCAGCTATAGGGCTTTGTGGATGATTTTTAATCAAGGTGAAAAAGTTTCTCTCCATTCTTAGTTTGCTGCACTTTTAATTATGAATTGGATTTTATCAAATGCTTTTTCTACATTGACTGATATGTGAATTTTTTTTCCTTAGGCTGTATGATAGTTAAATGTGTCAATTTGTGTAAGAAACACCCAACTAAATTCAAATGGCATTAATTCTGGGTGTGTATGATGACACACCTCAGAGAGGACTAGAATGACATTTAAAAGAAAAGAGAAGAAGGAAGGCTTGTTCTGTTTCTTCTGAGGAGCTCTGGTCTTCACGTTCACCTTGGACATTCATTCTGAATTCCAGTGTGCACCTTTCAGTCTCCCACTGTAGATCCTTTGGCCTAGAATAGAGACTGCATGAGACCCTGCAGTGAGCTCCAGGCCCTTCACTGGATTTTTTGGATTTCCATCATGTAGGTGGGGCTTTTGAATTCTTCCACATCTGACTCTGTGGGCAGCCATTAAAATGCTCATATATATGCCGGGCGTGGTGGCTCATGCCTGTCATCCCAGCACTTGGGAGGCAGAGACAGGAGGATTGCTGAGTTCGAGGCTTGCCTGGGCTACATAGTGAGCTCAGGGCCAACCTGAACTACAAAGCGAGACCCTGTCTCAAAAAAAAAATGCTTATATATATATATTCCAAAATATGTATATTCATATATATATATATATATATATATATATGCTTAAATACTTGTGTATTTTGCATTAAGTCTATTCCTCATAAGCAATGACTGATACAGCCAGTTAACTCTGAATGTTCATCCAGGTTATATAGTTGGAATAAATCTCATTTGGTCATGCTGTATAATTCTTTCTACAAACAGCTGGATTTGGTTGGCTAGGGTCTTTTTTGAGGATTTTGTATGCATTTTTATCACAGACACGGGTCTGTGCTTTCCTTTCTTGTAACATCTTTGGTTTTGGCATCACCAATTTCTTTTTCTGAGAAAAAATTCACATAACACAAAATTCACCACTTTAATAATTTTAAAGTATATAATCCAATGGCTTGAGGTATTTATAATGTTTTGGGATCATTACCACTGATTTCCAGAACATTTCTACCACCTCAAAATGACAACCAGCATCTCAAATTCTCCCTTATCCATTCCTAGTCAATATCTAAGGATTCTCTTATTCTTCCTTCACATTTCATATAAACTCAGTCACATAATATGTGGCCTTTTGTGTCTGGCTTTTTTTCACTTCAGAATGTTTTCGAGATTAATCTATGCTAAAGCATGTGTTAAAACTTTCTTTTTATGGACAAATAAATTGTTGGCTATTCTCAATAATGTTTCTAAGCTTGTGGGAAAGCTTTTGGTGTGAATATATACTTAGGCATATTACTAGGAAGAGAACTGTGTCACAAATGAACTATGTCCTCTATAGCCATACCATCTTGTACATAGGTCTCATCTGATCTTGGAAACAAAAGAACTGTTTGTCTCTGAGGAACTGACAAACCTTTTTAAATTGCCCATACCAATTACAGACTCATCACCAGTGTATGAAGGCTTTAGTTTCTCTATTTTCTTCTCAATATTAGTTTATTTTTAAGGAATTAATGCTTCTCAAACAGTGGCAATTAGGGAATTAATATTATGTGAGGAGTTAATGATTATTGAATCCAACTATGGTTCAGATACTAAACTAAATAATTTACACATACAATCAAAAATTTCAGTGTGGTGAAATATACATAATGTAAGATTTAGATTTTAAATGTGATGAGGGGAAGGAATAAATATGATACAGAAAGAAAATAAAAGAGCATGTATAAAGGGGGGAGGAGGGGGGAGTGGGTAGGGATATGGGTAAAAATGAGAATTAACTTGTGTCATATACTGGTACAAATTCCCCAATGTTATATGTGATTTTGAGATGTATATAAATTGTACCAATAAAGAATTCAATTAAGGGGCTGGAGATTTAGCTCACTGGTTCCGGCGCCTGCCTCGCAAGCGCAAGGTCCTGAGTTCGATCCCGGTAACCACACAGAATGCTGGGCGTGGTGACTCACGCCCACCAGCAATCAATACCACATACCACAGTGCCGGGCATGG
>PVIC010003014.1:0-71088 GCA_004025085.1 Thryonomys swinderianus
TACAAAGTGAAACCCAGGCCTTAAAAAGGTCAAAGGCAGCGGTCCATAAGACCTGGCGCCCTGATGGGGAACTGAGCACCTGTGTATCAAGGGGTGTCCCTTGGAAGGGGCTGGGACTTGCCCCAAAATCAGTTTAAAGGGGCATGGGCAGTGGCAGGTGTAGTGGTGGGAGAAGCTATGGGCTGAAGAGGGGGCAGGGGCATGCCGTTGCCATGATATTTGGCATGGCAGTCACGCTTCCAGTGGTCACCATGAGCACAGCGAGAGCAAGGAGTGGGGGTATGAAGACGGGCGGTTGGAACAGGTGGAGTAACAGGGACAGCGGCTGAAGGAGGGGAAGGGAGCGGAAGAGGTAGGGAGGGCCAGGCAGCACGAACATGTCCAGGCTGCGGGCAGCTCCAGCAGACAGAGCCATGAGGGCCGAGAGATCCAACAGCCACACAAAAGCCTCAGTGAGGGATGAGGCCAGGGATTCAGTGGTGTGAGTGGAAGTACCAGTGTGCTTGGTGGCAAGGATCCAGTCATCAAGAGAGCCTTGTTGTAAAGGGGCAATCGCTGACTGAAACAGCGTTTGGCACCTTTCAAAGACAAGGTCCCTAATCATGCTTGCGTGAGCATCAGGGTGAGAAACCTTAGGAATCACAGCCACAATGACATGCGGGCAGAAGTCCGGGAAAGTCTCACTGGGGCATTGGACCAAACGAGAAAGAGGCATAATGCCCTGGCAGGAGGGCATCTGCCGCCAGGCCCAGAGCCTACACTCACGAACCTGGTCAAAGTACTGTTGGCCACCCTGTGCCTGAACATTAGGGTCAGAGGAAAGGCTGACCCCCTTGAGCTGATCCACAGTAATGGGAATACCACCCACAAGATTTGCGCATGTGTGGCACTCACACTTGTCAAAAAACATTGCCTTGAAGACAAGGAAGTCACCAGGGGCAAGGGCAGCATGAGCAGTGACTCGCCAATTGGTCGTGCAGTTGGCATACTGAGCAAAATTTTCAAGCAAAGAGAGCGCCCACAGACTTTGAGGGTCATGTTCGGTGACAGCGGAATGCAGGGATGTGAGCGTGTTTTGGGGAGTCAGGTCCAGTACTAATCACCCCAGTGAATGGCCACAGGGCAGGCTGGGATGGAAGAAAGGTTGAGCAGGGCAGGGGCAATGCTTGGAGCCTGGTACGCAAATGGTGACCACCACCTGATGGGTGAGATCAGGGCCTGATAGGCGAAAATTGGCTCACCTGTTGGTGCCAGTTATTGTCTTTATCGGTTGTTGTTGTCCTGTGGGGTCATGCTGAGAGGGGGGAGGATTACCCACAGCAGTGTGCCCCATGTTTGGGTGCCAGTCGTCATCCAGCTGGGCCAGTTACCCTACCGTCTCTGTTGTCAAACGACCTCAGGAGGTTGGGGGGGGGGGCGTGAAGTCACAACTCCCAGACTCTGCGTCGTCGGTTGAGAAGCTTCCCCTTTATTATGAAAGTTACAGACATTTATATAGTGTGGCTTGGGATGTGATTGGATGAGAGGGCTGGAGCAGTGCTCGCGGTGGGGTGTGATTGGGTGCAAGGGCGGAAGTAGCATTTAGCAATGTATAATTGGTTTGCATCATCTGCGTCATCTGCGTCACCTGTGTCACCTGCATCACTGTGTCATCTGCCTCATCAGCATCGCTGTAGGTTCTTAAAGAGTCACTGTATCTATTCATCCACCAGGAGAGAGAGAGAGAGAGAGAGAGAGAGAGAGAGAGAGAGAGAGAGAGAGAGGGAGAGAGAGAGAGAGAGAGGGAGAGAAAGAGAGAAAGAGAGGGAGGGAGGGAGGGAGGAAGGGAGTGGGAGAGGGAGAGGGAGGGAGGGAGGGGAGGAGAAGAGAGAGAGGAGAAGTGGAAGCACCTGAAGAAAGGTTTGGCCACATTTGTGAAGTTACTGAGTAAATCATAATTTTAAGACTAATATTTTTTAAATCATAAAGACATTTAGAGTTTTACAGTTCTTAAGCACTTTTGATCGCTGAATTCATGATATTGTTAGATGGCATTTTTGTGGCAGGAAAGAAGTTCATGCTATAGGACTTCTGAAATGAATTAAGCAAATACCTATTGAGTGTCCACTAAGACTTAACTACAGTTTTAGTTAATGGGGATATAACAGTGAACAGAAAGGAAAGTTCATCCTCTTCTCCTCAAGTTTGCATTCTGGTAAAGAAAACAGACAATAACCCAAACATCCAGTATTTTAGTTAGTGATTATTACTCAGAAGAAAAACAAGAAATATTATTAGAGGATATAAAAAAGGTTGACCTTTTAGATAGGGTAGTTCTCACTTAAATGGTATTTGAAGATCTGATGAAAATAATTAGTGAGCCCAAGACCATCAGAAGGGAGGAACATTTCTGGCAGAAAGAACAGGAAGTATAAAGACCCACGGGAGAGGATATGCTTAATAGATCTAGGGAGCATCAAAGAAGTCAGTGTGGCTGGATGGTAGTGAGCAAAAAAGGTGAAAAGAAAGAGAAGGACTGACAGGTAAATTTGAGTGGGCATTATGTGGAGTATGCAGGCCACTAATAAGAAATCTGATTTTCCCCAAATAAGATGTGAAATTATTAGGTGATTTTGAACAAAGAAGAGCCACGATCTAACTTAGGTTTTAAACAGGATCTTGTTGGCTGTTAAAGTAGGGAAAAGCAATTTTGTTTTGTAATGCATATGAAAGACCTTAGTAGCTTAAACAAGAATGAGAAAAGGAGAATAAGATCGCGAACTTTAGATCTACAATACAGTAAAACCTGGGATTGGAAGTACTTATTCTATGAGTATTCCACAAGATGAGCAAACATTTCTATTAATTTTAACTTGATAAATGAGCTATGCCTTAGAATATGAATAGGACATGATGCTGATGATGATCTTCTTTCTCTTCCTTTTTCTCCCTGTCATCTCTCTGTGACTCTGTTTATGTACCCGTGTCTGTCTGTCTGTCCCTCTGGGATTATGGGTAATCATCGCCCAAAATGTTGTGGAGGACATCTCATCTCCAGTGGGTAAGGAGATAAACATGGCGGTATTTTCTCACCTCAAATGAGATTGTGGCTTGTAAAATGTGAGAAACAGTGCAAACTTTTGTAGAAAAGTGCCACCCAAATATGGCTGTAGCAATGTGAATGATAGATCTGTTTAATGATAGCACAGTGTCACATTTCATGAAATCCTGGAAAGCAGGTAAAGTGATTGTCATAGGTTCCTTATTAAAGCTGCATGGGAAGAAAAAGATTCTATTGAGCTAATAGATAGCAGTCATAGTAAAACCAAAAGTCATCCTGGTCAATAATCCTCCTTTGTTTCCTTCATATCTGCCATGGAGATTTATAAAGGTTAATTTTTCTTTATATTTGGTATTTTTAATTTACATCATCTTACAGAATGTCATTTTCATTTTTGTGTGTGGTACCGGGGATTTAACTTGGGCCTTGTGCTTTCAAGGTAGGCGAACTGTCATTTTTATATGAGTATTTTTGGGTTGTGGAATGAATCATCTGAGTTTTCATTATGTTTTAGGGAGAAACTCACTTTGATATTCAAGAGTTTTATACTACAAGCATGTTTCTGCATTGAATTATGGTCACAAATCAAGGTTTTACTATATTTCAAAGATTATTAGATGGGATATGAGAGAAAGACAATGGACCAGAGAAGTTTCAGAGTTTTTCTCAGTGAGAGGAATATAAGATCATTCCCTCCTACAATATGGGAAAAATATTTACCAGCTGTTTCTCAGACAAAGGACCACTATTGAGAGTATATAAAGAATTTAAAAAATCAGCTTCCCTAAATTTAAAGAACCAGTTAAAAAATGGGTGTCTGGGGCCGGAGGGTTAGCTCAGTGGTTCCGGCGCCTGCCTCGCAAGCGCAAGGTCCTGAGTTCGATCCCCAGAAACCACATACAATGCTGGGCGTGGAGACACGCCCACCAGCAATCAACACTGCATACCACAGTGCCGGGCGTGGTGGCTCATGCCTGTAATCCCAGCACTCGGGAGACAGAGACAAGAGGAATGCTGAGTTCGCGGCGGCTTGCCTGGGCTCCATAGTGAGCTCAGGGCCAGCCTGAACTACAAAGCGAGACCCTGTCTCCAAAAAAGCAAAAAAAAAAAAAAAAAAAAAAAATTGGGTGTCTGAAATGAACAGACATTTTTTTAGATGAAGGAGTAAAGGCATCTAAGAAACTTACAAAGAAATGTTACACATCACTGGTCATATGAGAGGTGCAGATGAAAACAACACTGAGATTCCACATTATTCTGGAAAGAATGGCTGCTATCACGAAATCAACCAACAACAAGTGCTGGCAGGAATGTGGGGAGAAAGGAAAACTTTTCCACTGTTGGTGGGAACGTATATTGCTGCAACCACTGTGGAGATCAGAGTGGAGATTCCTCAAAAAACTAGGATTAAAAGTCTCATTTGACCCTGCTATTTCCCTGTTGGTATATACACAAAAGAATTAAAGGCACCTATATTTATAGCAGCTCAGTTTGTAATACCTGAATCTTGGAAAACAGTCCAAATGCCCATCAATGAAAGATTGGATAAAGAATATATATATATATATATATAATATATAAATATAAATATAATATATATAATATATAAATATGATATATAATATATATAATACATATATATATATATATAATCTGTAGTTCAGGCTGGCTCTGAGCTCACTATGGTGCCCAGGCAAGCCGCCGCAAACTCAGCAATCCTCCTGTCTCTGCCTCCCAAGTGCTGGGATTACAGGCGTGAGCCACCACGTCCGGCATTGTGGTATGCAGTGTTGATTGTTGGTGGGCGTGTCTCCACGCCCAGCATTATATGTGGTTACCGGGGATCGGACTCAGCTAACCCTCCGGCCCCAGATATATATATATTTTTTGAGACAGGGTCTTGCTTTGTAGTTCAGGCTGGCCCTGAGCTCACTATGTAGCCCAGGCAAGCCTCGAACTCAGCAATCCTCCTGCCTCTGCCTCCTGACTGCTGGGATTACAGGTATGAGCCACCACGCCCAGCATTGTGGGGTGTGGTACTGATTGCTGGTGGGCGTGAGTCACCACGCCCAATATCATATCATTGTATGTGGTTCCTGGGATTGAACCAGGGACCTTGCATTTGCTAGGCAGGCAGCAGAACCATTGAGCTAAATCTCTGGCCCTATGTTTTTTTTTAATGGAGTATTATTCAGCCATAAAGACTGATAAATTCAAGTCATTTATTCTCAAATGGATGTACCTTAAGGGCATAAGTGAAATAAATAGGACACAGATGTGTAAATACCGTATCTTTTCTTAAGAATGAGAAATTGAAGGTGTAAATGAATGCCAACATGTACGATAAGTATTGTGAAATAGGAATAAAATGTTCGAAAGGGAAAAGGTGGGTAGGGGAAAGTCAAGAAAGAGAAAAAATTTGATGATTAAAAAAGGAATAAAGCTGGGCCAGAGATTTAGCTCAGTGGTTCCAGCGCCTGCCTAACAAGCACAAGGTTCCTGGTTTGATCCCCGGTAACCAAATACAGCAATGATGGGTGTGGTGGCTCATGCCTGAAATCTCAGCACTCAGAAGGCAGAGGCAGGAGGATTGCTGTGAGTTTGAGGCTTGCCTGGGCTACATAGGGAGTCCAGGGCCAGCCTGAAATACAAAATGAGACCCTGTTTAAAAAAACAAAAAAGTGCGGAGCTGAATGTATTCTTTAAAAATAATATATAGTTATAAAAGAGAAAGGAATTAATACTGCACATTGTAGCAGTGGAACGTTTGAAAGTGAAAAGGAGGAGTATAAATTGTGAAAGAAAGAGGAATTGATAAAGGAGGAAAAATCCTCAGGGGTACAGGGATCACAGAACCCTAGAAAATGAATGACCAAAGAGGTAGTATTTCTTTGTATCAATAACTGAAAGCAGGAAATAAATAATTGTATTTGGAATTACCCGAATATGCGATCTGTGCTCTCAGTGACTCACAGCCAAGCAGTAAGTAGTTTAACAAATGACTCACTTACAATCAAGTAATTCAACAGTATTTATATGTAAGAGATACAGAGAAGTAAATGATAATTTCATGTCGTATACTTAAGTTTCTTCCACTGAGGGAGATGGACTTTATGCATAAATAGGAGTGTTTCAATTATAAAAGAAGAACAAGAGAAAACTAAGGCAGCAGAAATAGCAGTGTAACGAATGAGATGAAGTTACGAAAACCAAAGCACGTTTTTTTTTTTTTTTTCCTCCATGTAGAATTGTAGTATTGTCACAAAACTTGGACTTTTTGGTATGGAAATGAAAGCACTTAAACAAAGAAAATCAGACTTCATGGTTTGAAATGTGACATTTTAAGTTTTAAATATAAAAATTTATCAAGCACATGGTCTTTTCATTCTGCTACTCATTGTCCAGTTTTGGAAAAAGGCTTAGGAAGATCACTAAGGTTGACTGGGACATGGTGAGGCTATTGTAACTAGAAATAATCCAGGGAAGAGGTAGATATTTTTCTTAGATTAAATTCTAGACTTTTGGATTAGTCGTAATAACTTTCCCAGGGAAAATCAAATATCTTCTACTTCACATGAATGTAAATTAATGATGTCAGAGACCAAGTTGCTTTGGTTGACATAAAGGTTAGAAATCCGTTATTCATAAATCAGGCAACCTGGATTCAGTATAATTAATAGTCCACAGGCTATAATAATACATTAGGAACTTCAATCAGTGAGAGACCAACAGTGGATCAGAAATAGAAAGACAAGTAAGAGAAAGATAAGACTTAACACTAAGTTATGAAATCATAAAGTTTAGAGCTGAAGGGAACGGAAAAGGTTTAATTTTAGGAGGTTAGACTGGTGATATATAAAATGGTTAATACCTGAAATTTGTTATATTGTTTACCAGCTTAAAAGCAAACATAATTTATTGGATCATCACATAATATAGATCAGTATTTTTTTGAGGTACCAGGGATTGAACTCAGGTCCTTGTACTGCCAAGGTAGGTGCAGTACCACTTGAGCTAAATCCCCAGCCCCGGATTATCACATTTAATTAGGTCAAAACTAATTTTCAGATCAGACCACAGGAGATATGTGGGGGTTTGTTTGGCTGCCTTTCATAATCCTAGCTCTGCCTTTAAGTTCTGAATAATTTTGCTATTGATCATTTTTCTCATCGCTAAATGAGATGTTATGATAACTAGAGGAAATGAAATACACACTTTGAAAAAGTGTCTTACACAAAGAGTACTAATAAGTCTTACTGTATTTTCAATGTTTATTAATATAATCAAGGTTGTGAATATACATGAAAAGTGGACCCTCACTGAGTGTGAATTCAATTCACTAAACAGGTGAAGATTGTCTAGAGGGACGTGATGAAGGACGATTGCTATTCTAAAATCCCCCTAGCTCCACACTTACCCTGTTGGCTCTGTCTACATTCAGAAACTTTGTTCTCATCCTGGAAGTACCTGAAATAACAGTAAGCCTGGTATTACCAGGCCGATACTGCTAGTAGCCATTATTATTGCCTACCTGTTTCTTCGAAGTTTTTTGGATGGAAGTAACTTGGCAGTTGGAGTGCCGACAAAGGGACACCTGCGGGTTACCAGAGGGCAGTTCTGGCCAGTGATAGGTAACTACATTGTATGGGGAGCCAGGTGGTCAAGGCTCTCTGCTTTGTTGAGGTCGCCTCTGCTTTGAAAGACTAGGGATGATAACCTGTGCATGAAAGCTAAGGAAAACTACCACACTCTGAAAAAAGAGATAGGAGAGGAGATCAGAAAATGGAAAGACATCCCTTGTTCCTGGATAGGAAGAACCAACATTGTCAAAATGGCTTCACTCCCACAACTACTATATACTCTCAATGCAATCCCAATTAAAATGCCAACAGCATATTTCACAGATCTAGAGAAAATCATTGAAAAAATCTTCTGGAACCACAAGAGACCTAGAATAGCAAAAGCAATTCTAGGAAACAAGGACATGGCAGGGGGTATCACCTTCCCCAACATGAAACTTTACTACAAAGCCATCGTGATAAAAACAGCATGGTACTGGCAATGAAACAGACATGAGGATCAGTGGAATAAATCAGAAGATCTAGAAGCAACGCCAGATACACTAAGCCACCTCACCTTTGACAAAGGTGCCAAACATCCTCAGTGGAGGAGAGACAGCCCCTTTCACAAATGGTGCTGAAGAACTGGATTTGAACCTGCCAAAGACTGAAGCTAGATCCATCGCTTTCACTGTGTACTAAACTAAAATCAAAGTGGATGAGAGACCTAAATATTAAAACAGAGACTCTAAACCTGCTGCAGAACAGGTTAGGTAAAACTCTTGGAGACATTGGCTTAGGGAGAGACTTCATGAACACAAGAACTACCAGAAAAAATCAACAAATGGGATCTCTTTCTATTTAAAAGCTTCTATACAGCAAAAGAAACCATCAGTAGAGCAAAAAGGCAACCAACAATATGGGGAAAAAATCTTCACCAGTAATTCCTCTGACAAAGGGCTACTATCTAGAATATATAAAGAGCTTAAAAAAATCAGGTCCCCCAAATTTAAAGACCCAATTCAAAAATGGGCACCTGAAATGAACAGACACTTTTCAGAGGAAGAAGTAAAAGCAGCTAAGAAGTCTATGAAGAAATGCTCAACGTTACTGGCCATTTGAGAGAGGCAGATGAAAACAACACTGAGATTTCATCTCACTCCACAAATAATGGCTGCTATCTCAAAATTAGCCAGCAACAAATTCTGGTGAGGTTGTGGAGAAAAAGGAACCCTTCTTCACTATTGGTGGGGATGTAGACTAGTACAACCACTATGGAGATCAGTGTGGAGATTCCTCAAAATACTAGGATTAGAGGTTCCATTTGACCCTCCTATTCCCCTGCTGGGGACATACACAAAAGAATTACAGGTTTCCTATCACAGCGACATATGTGTACCCATGTTTATAGCAGTTCAGTTTGTGATAGCTCAATCTTGGAAACAACCCAAATGCCCATCAACTCTAGACTGGATAAAGAAGATGTGTATTTTTTCTTTTCATAAAATGGAGTGTTACTCTGCCATAAAGAATGATGAGATTGGATCATTTATACTCAAATGGACATACCTTCAGGGCATACTCATCAGTGAAATAAATAGGTCACAGATGTACAAATATCGTATATTTTCTCTGGTCTGAGAAACTGAAGTTGTTAATGTGTTCTAGAATGCATGATTAATATTGTGAAATAGTAAATATTCAAAGGGTAATGGAGTTAGAGGTAAATAGTGAAGCAAAAAAAAAAATTAATGGTTAAAAAAGGAAACAAAGCTTGGGTATACAGGGGCCGGGGGGGGGTAGGTTAGGTAGGGGAGGGGAAAAATGGGAATTAAGTTGTGTCATATACTGGTACAAATTCTCAGTGTGGCGTGTAGTTGTGATGTGTATATATAATGTACCAATAAAAAATTCATTCTATTGGTACATTTTATATACACATTATGATCACACTCAACATTTAGAATTTGTACCAGTACAAATTCTTAAGGAAAGTTCAGAGCAGCTTTAGCTATAGTGTTAATTACTCTGTCCTAAAATTGCTAGCCGCTTCAACCTCTTTGGATTTTTAAATTTATCTTCTCAACTCAGCAAGACTCATCTTTATTTAATTCCCCTTTTTTGGGGGGGCTAAAAATTGCCTCTAGGGAATAATCTGGAACAGAAGAGGCCTTAATATATTTCCTTTCTTATAGTGTCTTGTTCAATGTCTATGAGTTGTTTCATACATCACCCTTTTTCTAATTCTTTGCAGTAGGAAGCCAATTCCTGTATCTAATCTTTGATGGGTGGAAGTAGAAGAGGCATGTGCGGCTTCAGGGACGAGTAGAATATACCGATCAGGAAGAAGAATTGTTAGCAATGCTGGAGCAGAGAGCGGGAGCACTCCTTTGGTACGAGGCAGGAAATACCTTTTGTTTCTGGCCTCACTGAGAAATTTTTTCCTGAATACATTTTGCATCCCTCTCTTACCTATTTCAGCTGTGGCTCTCAAAACCCGACAGACTGTTTGTGTAAGAGGATCTAGGCTGGCTCTCTCTTTTTCCCACATCTTGTCTCGGAGGCAAGCCCAGAGGGCTTTATGGTGGGCGCAAAACAGAGGCAAACAACCCGATCCTGAGTATTCACTAATCTCACAGAATTTGAAGTGCTTGTGTGTTAGCTGGTAGGCAGTTGGTTATACTAGTTTGGAGCTTAAGGAGAGGTTCGTATTGCTAATTTAAGGATGATGGCTCTGAGGTGGATAATTGCTAAGAATGAATCACTTGAGAGCAGCGTCTAGCATGAAGCAGAGACTTGCTGAACAAAGGAGTTAATGGCGACCTTTTCTCCAACGAAGACGTGTGGCTTCTTTGCCAAAGAAGCGATAGCTTAATATGCCTGGAGTTGTCTCTGCATCTTCTGGTCTATGTGTTAGGCATTGTGAAATAGGAAGAAAATGTTCAACGGAAAAGGGAAACTGGGGGGCAGGAGAAAGCAGAGAAGGGAAAGAAAAAATTTGATGGTAAAAAGGAAAAAATGGAGACAAAGTTTATGCATATAGGGGGTGGAGGATTGAAGGGAGGGTGGGGGAATGGGAAAAAATAAGAATCAAGATACATCACACTCAGGTACAAATTTTCAGTGATGAATGTGATCATCATAAGGTATACTTAAAAGGTACCAATAAACTCAGTAGAGAAAAAAGTGGATTCCTGAATAGTCATCATTCTTGATGGAAGACAATTCTAAACTTACTGGGACAAATTCATTACTAATTATGGAGAAGTTAACCTCATAATGAGTTATTTATTCTTTGTTTTTTACTGATCAATTTGCTAATTTAACTTTTAATGATTTTTTACATATAACAATAGCTGTGCAGAACAGGTGAAAAGAGTTAAAATAATTTTTAGTTATATTACTAACCTATTTTTGGTTAGTTGCTATGAAGGGGTTATACTTGTTATTGTGAGTACAATTAATACTGCTCATATTATTTAGCTAGAAAAATAATATCTAATTACCAAGAGGTTATATAAAGTAATATAAGTAGCATGAAATGTATTATACTAAGGAATAGAAGAACTAGTTTTAAAATACAGGAAAGAAAAATTCGATACTGGTCAACTTTATAACAGTATGAATTTTATTACAGAAGATGTTGGCAATTCCTATTAACATTTATATATGACCTTAATTTCAAAAAGTGTTTTGAAAGATACATAAAAGAGCTTGTGTATATTCATATAAATCTGCTATGTTAGGGGCTTTCATCTGTTACCAAAAGAGAAAAGCAATTAACATAATTTATACATATTAAATCAACTTTATCTCTCTACGCGGGAGTTTTAAGATAATAAAATGTCAAATATTCACAGCAGGGTCAACTCTACTTGCTATGAATTATCTTCTTTGTTTACAAAAAAGGTATTAAAGGAAGTTAAACAGGTTTGTTTTGAATAACAGACCACGCTAATGTGAATCTCATGCATAACTAAAATTCAGATGGATAAAAGGATTTTTTTAAAAAACACCCTCCTCAGCATTTTAAAATGTAATGAAAAGATAGCATATTAGAAACTGGAAAAGTACCCACTCTCTGGGGAGGGGCGATGTTAGTAAGTCGGATTCATATTCCAATGCCAGTCCTCTTTTTAGCTAACTGAAGAGTGTAGGTGCCTTTTTCTTTCTTTAAAACTGAGTTAAAATTTAATGAAATACAAAAGGAATCAAGAAATGCAGATGTTAGCCTGGCTATAGATTGCCTGTGGCTATCTACAACACATCATAGCATTTATTTATTAGTTTTCAATACTTAATGCATACATTCCTCTTGGAGAGTTGGTACATGTATATAAACACATTTTACTTTTTCGTTCTCATTCCATCCCCTCTTCCTTATATATCTTGATCCTCTTCCTATTTGAGGAACATCTATCTCCCTACTTCCTATTTTTTTTTTTTTGAGACAGGGTCTCGCTTTGTAGCTCAGGCTGGTCTTGAGCTCACTATGTAGCCCAGGCAAGCCTGGAACTCAGCAATCCTCCTGTCTCTGCCTCCCGAGTGCTGGGATGACAGGTGTGGGCAACGATGCGTGGCACTGTGGTATGTGGTACTGATTGCTGGTGGGTGTGAGTCACCACGCCCGGTATTGTTGTATGTGGTTACCAGGGATGGAACCTGGGACCTTGCGCTTGCTAGGTAGGCACTGGAACCACTGAGCTAAATCTCCGGCCCTCTCTGGCTGCTTTTAAGATTCTTCCTTATTACTGATAATAAGCTGTGACTTCGTTTGGTTTTGTTTCTTATGCTTGAAATATAAGCTGTGATTATGCTGTGTTTTGATTTGGTTTTATTTGTTTCTTATGCTTAAAGTTCGTTGCATTTTTGGATTGAATTTATAGTTTTGATAATATTTGTGTACTTTTCAACCAGTGTGCCTTCAGATATTTTTCTTTGCTTCTCCTTCCTTTGAAGATCCATATATATTTGAGATCTTGAAATTATCCCAAACTCATTAACGATTGGTTCTTTCTTCCAGGTCTTTTTCTGTGTATTTCATTTAGAGTTATTTGCACTGCTCTGTCTTCAACTTCACTTTCTGTGCAGTCTCATCTGCTCCATTTAATCAACTCAAGAAACTGTTGTTTTAATCTTTATAAGTTAAATGTGGCCTTTTATTTATCCATATATCCACATGCTTATTCTTTTTTCTATTATTTAAATATAGAAATTAGTTATAATATCTGTTTTATTGTTCTTATCTACTAATTCTATTATTTGTACCAATGTTGTGTAAGTTTCCATTAATATTCCCCTCATTATGAATTGTATTTTCTGGCCTCTTTTTATGCCTAGAGTTTTTTTATTGAATGCCATATATTATAGATTATACTTGTGGAGTGTTGAGAATTATTATATTCTTCACAATAGCCTTCATCTTTGTTGTGTGATTCAGTTGTTACTTGGAAATAGTTGATCCTCTTAGGTATTGCTTTGTTAGAAAAGGCCAGGAAAGCATTTATTCAAAGTCTAATTTTTCATTACAATTGAAGCAAAATCCATTATGAGTGTCCTACTTCATTTTTCATGAGTTAGAAGGTTTTCCCACTGGTACAGGTTGGAACAGGTTCTATGGTTTATTCGGTGTGAATCTAGGATTGTTTTCTTTAATCTCTTTGTTTCCTCAGTCTCAGCTGTGTTTCTCAAGTGTATCGATTTATCAATTTTCAACTGAATATTCAAAGAAATCCTTTGAAGGGCCGGAGGATTAGCTCAGTGGTTCCAGCACCTGCCTCGCAAGCGCAAGGTCCTGAGTTCGATCCCCGGAAGCCACATAGAATGCTGGGCATGGTGACTCACGCCCACCAGCAATCAATACCACATACCACAGTGCTGGGCGTGGTGGCTCACGCCTGTCATCCAAGCACTCAGGAGGCAGAGGCAGGAGGATTGCTGAGTTCCAGGCTTGCCTGGGCTACATAGTGAGCTCAGGGCCAGCCTGAACTACAAAGTGAGGCCCTGTCTCAAAAAAAAAGAAATCCTTTGAAAATTTTCACAATTTCCTCCTTGTGCAGCTCTGTCCTTGTCACTAGTCTTTCTGTGAATTCTAGTTGCTGTACAGTCCACAGACTCTCAGGTCCGTCTCCTCACTCTGGCAATACTTCTGGCCTCTGGTTTAGTATCTTGGCCTATACCATGGCCAAGAAACTTTCTCCAAGCAGTAAAGTGGAGGTCTTTTGTTTGTTTCTGTATCTCTGAGATCACTTATTTTAAAACCCCCAGCAAATCCTGATATCTAGTGTATATAGAATCGTTATTTCATATATCTTTTCCTACTTCGTAGTCACTTTAGGAAGGAAAGTAAATCTGGATCCGTGTGTACATTCATTCTGTGTGCATTCTTTTAAGATTAGGTACATGAGTACCCCTTTAAAAAGCAAATCACTACCCAAATGTTTATTTATTGATTGATTAGCTTATTTATTTATTTATTGAGACAGTGTCTCGCTTGTAGTTCAGGCTGGCCCTGAGCTCACTATGTAGCCCAGACAAGCCTCGAACTCAGCAATCCTCCTGCTTCTGTCTCCTGAGTGCTGGGATGACAGGTGTGAGCCACCACGCCCGGCCCAAATGTATATTTATTATAGTTCTTCTAATAACTTTCTAAGCATCTCAGTGTATATCACTTACACATATTTGTATACACTAACTGACCAGAACATGTACATGTTGCTAAGCAGGTGATTTCGATAGCTCTCTTCCGTTTGCTCTCTCTCTGAATGCTGCCGGTACAGGCGTGGAATTGAGTTCTGAACTTCTTCTGGTTCTGAGCTGCCTGATTTATGATTCCTTCTTCGTTCAGTTAAACTCTACCAAATAAATAGTTCTGCCTAAACTTTTGCTTTGACATATTATGGACTATGCCTTGACTTTCCGTCATCTTCCAGGTAGACTCATTTATACTGGGCACCATTTTCCCTATAGCTTTTATTAACAGTAAAATCTAGGGGAAGTGAAAACTCATAGGGTTGTCAGTAGCCTGTAAGAATATTTATAATTTATTAACATGTACCATTTTTTTTTTTTTTTTTTGCTTTTTGAGACAGGGTCTCGCGTTGTAGTTCAGGCTGGCCCTGAGCTCACTATGGTGCCCAGGCAAGCCGCCGCGAACTCAGCAATCCTCCTGTCTCTGCCTCCCGAGTGCTGGGATTACAGGCGTGAGCCACCACGCCCGGCATTGTGGTATGCGGTGTTGATTGCTGGTGGGTGTGTCTCCACGCCCAGCATTATATGTGGTTACTAGGGATCGAACTCAGGACTTTGCACTTGCGAGGCAGGCGCCGGAACCACTGAGCTAACCCTCTGGCCCCATGTACCATTTCTTAAAACCAACCAGGAAGAAGGCTTTTGGGAATCAGAGAAGGCTTTGCACAAGGGGTGCCTCCCTGGTAAGCCCTGAATGATGAGAGGAAGGCAGGTGAGACGTAGCACAGAATGACTTATGTCCCCACAGAGGTCATATGGAAAGTCATGGAGGCAAGAGCGATGCGACTAATTTGAGAAACTCAGTTTGGCAAAAAGAAGAAAAGTAGAGAAAGGACGTGGCTTTAAGGTAGAAGGAGGAGTGGAAGATAAGGAATGATGACATTGGGGAACTCAGCCAGATTGTGCAGCACTTTGCAAATGGCACCTAGTCATTTGTGTTTCTTTCTTGAGAACAGTTTAGAAACATCCCATGCAGTTTTGGCACAGTATTTTAGATACAGTGAGGAAAAGTGGGTTAAAGGAGTAAAACAGTTATAGCTATGGAGAAAACTGAACATTTATCCCAAAAATCCAATAATGACTTATATACTCTTGCAGCCATTTATAATTTCAACAAATATATTGATTGCCCAACAGATACTGGGCCCTGTGACTAAAACATTTGTTCAACAAATCTGTCTTGCATTATTACAAATTGAGTGTCATTTATTGAGCCCATTGGTGTCAGGCACTGTTAAGTGACTTCCAGAAACATTGCTATTGCTTTTTAGTTAGTGAGGAACCTAAATAAAGTACAGAGAGGCAAAGCCACCAGTGACATAGTTAATGGCGGGGCCAGAATTTGATCTCAGGTCAGTTTGATAACCTGCCAGATCTGGCCTGTTTACTTCAATTCACACATGTAAATTATCCTTCCTAGCTTTTCAAATACGAGGAAATAAATGTTTTGAACTATTAAAAATGTTTAATCATAAACAACTTATAGGTCAATTGCCCTAGATTTACATGGAAAGGTTGCCTTTGCTTTGTAGATGAAGAATAATTTCATGGATGTACACATAAGCAGTTCAGGGAGATTTATAGCACTCAAGCCCCAAATTAATTTTCATTCTGAAGACTTCCTTAAATGACGTAAAGGTGCTTTTTTTCTCCTCATTTGTTTTTCCCCATTTTCTATCCTTTATTAATATTGGCAAAGAATATATTAAAAAGGGTAATTTTGTTTTGAAATAGGAGAGAGGAAAATGCTAACTAAAATAATGTCAGAATTTCCAGGGTAAGATATTGTGAACTTGTTTGTCTAAACACTTTGTATTTGGGGTTCAGTATGAATTTTCAATAGATGTTTTTCAGATAAGGAAGCAGTAATTCAAATGCAATTATATAAACAAGAAGATCAGAGGGGAATTATCCTGAAGGGTATAAAGTGAACCAAGAGTCTGGGTCACCCCAGCATCAACTCGTCCATGCAAAGTAAGGTAGGTGTCTATATAGAGAAGCTTCTCTGAGATGAAATGCTTCTATTTCTGATTTTCTTTTATTTTTACAGTTGTAGCATTTATTTAAATATTGCAAATGTGAGAGGTAATTTGCTTCATTAGGTTCTAAATGTTAAATTATTGTTCAAAATTGTTCAGTTGTGCACCAAGGTGAGTGAAATACATACAAAAAGAAAAGAAAAAAATCAATTGCCTTGAAGGAAGAGAAACAATTGTCAATTTCCTAATGAAGGATGTTTGATCTAGATGGGTTTCTCATGTTATCATTTTTACTTAAATGTTTTTATCAATTTAATAATCTGCACATTAAATTAGTAATGGTCTTTTTGATGAAAATATTCTAGGAAATCTTGAATTCAGTTCTGACTACCTGCAGGGGTAATATACTCTGTATTCCAAAGTTTTTTTGGGTTATTTACTAGTGTAACCATCTTGGATAACAACATGCACACCTACACACACCTGCCTGTTAGTGTAGTTTGGTGTCTAAAAAAATGTACTGCTTTAATAAGGTTCTGGGATTGCTCATAGGACAGGATATTCATCCTTTTTGTAATATAGTAAGGACTTCATGAGAAAAGACTAGTGAAGAAAATCAACAGGGCAAAAAGAAATGTGTTCTTAAGAATAAAATTAGAAGCAGAAAGAACAGAAAAGGGTAGAGAAAAGGGTAAAGGAAAGAACCTATTTGGAATAAGGAAAAGTCTTGAAAGTGAGAACTCTTTTAGTCAAGGTGCTGAAGAGTTCAGGCCATCCATCACCACTCAGGTTCTGCCTGATATCATGCCTTCTGCCTTTAGGTGCTTGATGAACGACTTATGATGTTCCTAGAAGTAGTAGTTAAGTCGCAGAGATAAAAACAGAGTGACAAAGAAGAAACTATGGTAGATGTATGGGAAAGTACTAAGAGGGAGTCATATAGTGTTACTAAGTTATATATTTTTTTCTCAAGTAGTATTCTAAATGTTTCACATATGTTACTCTTTTTATGATCTCAGGAAGGAGTATATAGAAAGATGAAGGCACAAAGATACAAAATCTTTTATTTAAGCACAATTATAATTAAATCTGGGAGAAGAATTCTAGGTTGCTAATTCTAAGACCAGAAATCTGACATTAATTTAGAACATAGAATCACAAACTATTTGTGCCTTTGGACTTACGTAGTTGTCTTATACTTCTAAGCCTTCCTTTTGTAGATGAGGAATTTGAGTTCTAGAAAGATTCTGCGGGTAAACTTCTACTATGTCAAATGGAGAGGAAAAGGGAGAAAGAATAGTTACTATTTTATATCCTCAAGGTTGTGCCACTAATGTGACTGGTAATTCATCACTTTTTTTTTTTTTAGACAGGGTCTCACTTTGTAGATCAGGCTGGCCCTGAGCTCACTATGTAGTGCAGGCAAGCCTGGAACTCAGAGCAATCCTCCTGCCTCTGCCTCCCAAGTGCTGGGATGATAGGTGTGAGCCACCATGCTTGGCATTGGGTATGTGGTTACCAGGGTTAGAACTCAGGACCTTGCAATTGCAAGGCAGATGCCAGAACCACCAAGCTAAATCCCCATCCCAATTCACCACTTTTTAATCTTTTAATTTTATTGAAGTTCTACATTTGCAAGAGGAACTTAAGAAAAGTATGTATTGTGGATAGGGCAACAATGGGAAAATTTGTAACAATTTTTCACTCCCACAGTAGGTGAAGAGGTAGAAATGAGGTCCAGATAGTGTATTAGGTTGAGCATATGAGGTTTCAGTAAGTAGAGGTTTTAGAGTACATAGTATAAAGCCTCTGCTGGGATATAATTACAATTGAGAAAATCTTGATACTTTCTGAGGGTTGAATAAAAATGTTTAATGAAAATTTATTTAATAAGCTAAGCAAAGAACTTTGTGTTCATATATAACAATACTGTTCCACTCAGGTGTATATTGCTTTACAGATAATAGTTGTACAATATTAAGAAAATGAAAAAAAACTTAATCTTTGAGTTGATCAACTCACATTCAAAAGTCTGACATTTGATTACTTTCTCTCAGTAGCAGAACTAAAATAATCATAAAACATAACATTGTCCAGATCATTACAGTGTCCAGTGGGAATGGGACATGTTCTTCGCTGGGCTTTATTCAGATGCATGGGTCTACTCCTGCCTCGGGCACAGTGGACTCTCTGTTGTTTTCCAAGTAGCCAAAACCTTTCAAATTCCTGGCGAACTCACAACGGATCTGTCATCTTTGATTATTTTATTCTCCTTGTCATATTAAGATTTTTTGCTTCTTTGTGAGATGAGGTCCATATATCTCCCACATAAAATAATCTTTCATTTGTTCCATTTCTACATTGTTTAATCTCCAAGGATGATCCTGATTTCAGAAAGAGGTCCTAGATTTCTGAGTGGGCCCCTTCACCCCAGTGGTAAATTTAGTTGACCCTCTCTTGACTCTCTCTAGTTAACTGGTATTTTCCTTTAACAGAAACGAGTAGAATTATATGCCATTGGGGTGGAACTGAATCTGGATGTGCTTTTTTTCTTTGCTATTTCTTTTCTTTTTGGAGACAGGGTCTCGCTTTGTAAGTTCAGGCTGGTCCTGAGCTCACTATGTAGCCCAGGCTAGACTCAAATTCAGGAATCCTCCTGCCTCTGCCTCCCGAGTGCTGGGATGACAGGTGTGAGGCACCATGCCTGGCATTGCAGTATGTGGTACTGATTGCTGGAGGGTGTGAGTCACCACACCCATTTGCCATTTTTCTGTGGCGGTGCTGTGGGCTTGCTGTTTCACTGCTAAGTGGAGCTCACTGGCACTTGCCACTTTGTGAGCTCTTACCCTCTGGGCTATGTAGGTCATAGCTACCTCTAAGTATATTTTGGAGGACACAGTTTTTTTTTTTTTTTTTTTTGGTGGTACTGGGGATCAAACTCCAGCCCTTGTGCATCCAAGGTTGGCGCGGTACCACTTGAGCTAAATCCCCAGCCCCTCTAAGTATATTTTGGGAGAGTTTGACAGCATTAAATATGTCAAAAAATTTGACACAGGGCCTTAGAACCAAGTAGGCATTATATAAATGGCAGCTGTTTTGATTATTGGCCCTTTGTGTGTGTATTCATACATATAAACTTGCTCCAAATGTGCCCTTCTGAATGTACTGAAAAGATACATATCATAGGTTAATTTTGTCTTTGACTTAGCATGCCTGCTATCCTCCTGATGTCCCTGCTTTTTGGTCTTGCCTGTGGACAAGCACTGTCCTTCTGTATTCCAACTGAGTATACAATGCACATCGACAGGCGAGAGTGTGCCTACTGCCTGACCATCAACACCACCATCTGTGCCGGATACTGTATGACACGGGTATGCAGTTCGACCCCCTTCATTTAGCTATAAATCATATAAGCCTAGAATCAGTCTATTCCTCTCTGGAAAAGAAATGAGGTAAACCACAACCTTATTTTCTAAATCCAGTGGTTATTAGTTGCCTAAGTAAGAAAATACAGTGTCCAGTATTTTGAGGATCTACTCAGCAAAATGGGTCCAAATAAGTTTATAATTTTTACCCGTTTGATTTCATTAAACCTTACCTCGTTCCCATGATATAGGATAAGAGAGGAGGCTTCATTTTGGTCTCTGTAGGATTTAATTTCTATGTTAAGTTGGTATTGGAGACTAAGACTAAGGAATGTTCCCCTAGTTGTATTTGTAACAAATAAGTGCATATGTTTCCTTTATTTGTGTTTTCTAACATCTTATCATATTATGCTCCATTTTCTATTCGTTCCTCAGGATATCAATGGCAAACTGTTTCTTCCCAAATATGCTCTCTCTCAAGATGTTTGCACATACAGAGACTTCATCTTCAAGACTGTGGAAATACCAGGCTGCCCACACCACGTCGCTCCTTATTTCTCCTACCCTGTTGCTGTGAGCTGCAAGTGTGGCCGCTGTAATACCGACTATAGTGATTGTACACACGAGGCCACCAAGACAAACTACTGCACCAAACCTCAGAAGTCCTATCTGGTGGGCTTTTCTGTCTAATTTTAATAATGAGATAATTTGCAACTCGGTTAAATGAGTTTATCTGGAATAAAATTAAAAAAAACTATGATTTTGTTTCACAATGCCGTGTCTGCATTTTGAGTACTATTTCAACCATACACATACCCACACAGGTATGAGAGTTGAAGAGGTGTTAGAAGAAAAGGTGAGTCAAAGATCCTTTTGTGGTTTTCGAATGAGAAAGCAAAGCGGATATAAGATGGAAACAGACACAAAGTGCTATGGAAGGCAGTCATGAGAAGCTCTTCTAACCGAATCCTGAAAAGTAATGTGATCAGAGGCCGCAGGAACACCTGGCATTTGGGTGCTGGAGACGCTGCATTTGGACGCAGGCCCGGGCAGTGAGTAGGTGGGGAGGAAGGAGCGCACGAAGCCTGCCACATTTCAGACTTTAGCCTCCTCAGTCAACCATACTGGACAAAACTCCAAAACTCAGTAAAGAGGGTGTGAACTGTTCTCTTTAATTTAATTACTCTGGTGGGCCAACTGCCCTATTAAAGTTATATCCCCAGAGGTCATTTTACAAAGCCTGGAAAAGAGGCCACGATCATTTTACACGTGGAAGTCTAAATCCTTCATAGCCCTTCAGTAACAGGAGATACTTTCCGGCATTTATACCAGAAGCAACTTGTGCCGTGTGGGCTTTTGATATCATGAAAAACTAGCACAATTATGAAAGGTTTTAGGAATGGGGGAGAGTGCTCAGGGATTTAATGGAGTGGAAGAATTCTCAGTTCTGATCAAAACCTTCATTACTAGTCAGACACTTTTCTGGTGAACGCGCTTGGCAAGACAGTGTTTATTTTTCTTTTCCTTCTTTAACTGAGTTTGGTTTCAACAGATGCTTAAAGTGAAACATTTGTAATGACCTTCAAGCTTGGCCTCAAAAGACAGTATTTATCCTTAATTTGACCTTTACTCACCAACCACACGACCGTCACAGTGAGGACCGATTTTCAGCAAGGCCTTTGGCTTTGCTGTATCTCACGGCCACTGGTTAAAGTCAGCTGGGCATCTTATAAGTGCGCGTACGCTGACAGTGCCCACGAGAGAGAGGTGGTACAGATAGATCAGTAGCAAACCATCTTCTGCCGATGTTAGGAAACAGTTGTGCATTTACATACAAAAATATTAGTGTACAGTACTTACTTTCACCTTAGTCTCTGAACAGATATTTGGATGATTTCCAAATATTCACCTGGGATTTGGGGTTTTCATATCGATTGCCAACAGGAGCACTTCAAACTGCCCTTTGCTTAAAACTATTATTCAAACACAGATCTTGGATTAATAAGAGATCTAATGTCCATTTTATCTAGCACCAGTCCCAGATGACTCATTGATTCAGAGAAAACTTTTTCAAGGACTTGAGCTACAGAAAGGCAGAGGCTTAAGGAGTCCCCTTATAAACAACCTAGCTCAGAGAGATTTTTGTTCTGTTTATTTCATTATTTAAATAGGCTTCCTCGACCTGCAAGGAGGAACCTGGCCCGGACACAGCGGTGGTGGGCCTGTCCCGCCGTGGGCCAGAGAGTCCTGAGCAGGCACACGGCAGAGTTGCTTCCTCCACTGACAGCAGTTCACCTGGACTCGATGCATTCATGAATTATGCTAAACTATTCTTTAAAAAGTGCGGTTTTTGGAGAGAAAAATTTAGGACAGAAACTTAGGACAGAACTCGGGTATTGGGGTGATCAACAATTCATCTCCAGCAGATCCGTGACTTGGAGATCTGCAAGTTTCGTTTTGGAGGGTCTTGGTGTCTTTTGAATTTCAGAGAAGCACAGGTAGTGTCTCGAAATGGAAAGATGAAGAATCACTGGTTGTACAATAGGAGGAAGATGGAGACTGGGACATTTTCTGAGGTGATGTTTAAATACAACCCAAAGTTTCAAGGAATCAGTTCTGGGCAGAAGAAATTTGAAACTCATTGCTTTTTAAAAAAAAACAAAAACAAAAGAAAACTCTCTTTCCCCCCATCTTCGTTATGTCCTGAAATACAGAAAGTTCTTTCATAACTGATCTGGGATCGGTACACCAGCATTCTGTTTTTCTAATGGTCAAACTCTTGAAAAGTAAGTGGATATACTAGGATGCGTAACACAGCAAGGTGCTTCCTGATAACAGGAAATTCTAGTAACAGAAGCACTCTCCGATTTCTATAATAAACTGCCCTTTTTTTTATTTAGGAGTGGCAGCTCTGCATGTAATAAAAATCCTTTTAGCAAAGCTACTTCCACTCTACCCCTATTGTTCAACACTGGATTTTTCTTTACCTTCTTTTTACTCCTAGTTATGTTTCTCTTTTACACATTTGTTTCACTTTCCCTACTCCTGCCAACTTCCTTCCATCTTCTGTCTTTGAACATCCACGTCTTTCTGATAGCCACACCTTGATTTTCCTTTGAGGGCTTCTCCGCACCCCTTTCTTCAGTGCAAGGGGTCTAAGAGGGGCCGACGAGGGGGGCAGGTTATTCAGGCCCAGTCAAGTTTTACTGGGTGAGAAATGGGCGCATGACTTGCCCATTAGACCCTCAGAGTCGGGGCCAGCACTTCTTAACTGGGGAAGAAGGAACGCTCGGTTGGTTGGGATTCTTAAAGAGACACAGTGCGAGGCTGGAGCCACTGCTGGCCATGTCTGGCGTTGCTCGGAAAGAGGGCCCTCCTTGCGAGAGCGACACCAAACCGGGACATCAGAAACAGTGAAGAGACAGACTGGTGTCATCGGAGCCCCGTCTGAGGCCGGCCTCACCCTTCAACTCTGTGCTCCTGCTCGTCTCTCGAGAGTGGCGTTTCTCAGCTTGCACCGGAAAGGCCGCCGGAGCCAGCCTCTCTCCCGGTGCTGTCAGATGCTCGATTCCTTCTCGTCCTCTCAGTCGGCACCTGCTCTTCTGTCTGGTATCACCTTCCTGTCTTGGAAACCTTCTCTTTAGGATGAAATATCCTCCAATCTCTTCTCATTCTAAACAAACAAACAAAGGCGAAGAAAGCAAGCAAAAAACCGGCACGGCCGGTGCGACGCGGCCCTCCAGGGTTCTGCTTCCTTCCTCCTCGAGCGCTTATTCTAGGTTTTTGGCGAGTGAACATGCTCCACCAATCATCGGCTTCTTCATTCCTCAGTCTCTTCCCCGGCCGCTCCCGTTTATTCTGAAACGAGTAAGAGCCGCGGTGACCAGCTTGTGACACAGGTCACCTTTTAGTCTCGCTTGCCCTGAGCTGTCTCCCAGGCAGCCCAGTGGGGGCCCCAGATCTGCACCCCCATGTCATCCGGGCACAGCGCTGATGACGAACCCTCATCAGGGCGGGGCCCGCCTTTCCCCTCTTGTTCGTGCTTCCTGCCCGCCCATCTCCTAGGTGACTCAGGTTCCGCGCTGTGCTCTTTTTATCTCTCACAGGGATGTAGGTTTGGAACGCACTTTTTCGGATAATTTTGTGGTAGCTGTACAGGTGAAAATTCTGTTCTGTGAGAGAGGGATTAGAGCTATATGATAGTCTTACGTGTCTTATCGACACACAGAATGCTGTTAAATGTAGAACAGCTCAGAAACTAAATTTGTATTAATTCAGCCTTGAATGTCTTAAATAACTATACCCATTCCAGTAACCTGAAACTGGCTTCACCCTTAGCCAGTAACTTTCCTTTTCTCCTTAACTACTCATGGCTGTGTGTAGACGTGAGACGGCGGCTACTGAGGAACACAGGAGGCCAGGAGCCTTTCCATCCTGAGAATGAGACGTGGGTAGGGAGCAGAGAACAGTTGTGGGCTTTTAACTTCCTAGAGGATTTTAATTTCTCACTGGGATTTTTTTTTTTTTGAGACAGGGTCTCGCTTTGTAGTTCAGGCTGGCCCTGAGCTCACTATGTAGCCCAGGCAAGCCTGGAACTCAGCAATCCTCCTGCCTCTGCCTCCCGAGTGCTGGGATGACAGGCGTGAGCCACCACGTCCGGCACTGTGGAATGTGGTATTGATGGCTGGTGGGCGTGAATCACCACGCCCAGCATTGTATGTGGTTACTGGGATCGAACTCAGGACCTTGCGCTTGCGAGGCAGGCGCCGGAACCACCGAGCTAAATCTCTGGTCCTCTCATTGGGAATTTAATCCTGAGGGGGCTCGTCTTGTTCAAATCTCGGTACTACCACTCTTCTGTAGAAGATTCCTGAATTACAGAGCTGGCCTGCACTTCTCTGAGTTTCCAAAGGGCCACGTCTCCAGTGCTTGTCCGTATTTGCTCTGGGATGTCCTGCAGTCATCTCTTACGTCACCATTACAATCAACTTTTCTTCCTGTCTTTTGTCATTTTCCAATTACCACATCAGAAACCTGGGACTTGTTCTAGGTTCCGCTCTTTCTCCCATCCCTTGTATCTAGTTTCTCTTAAGGTTGTCTACTCCCTGGCGGTTTCCGATATACTAGTTAGAAATCCTTGTGACACTGACTTTGCCTTATATCCATTCTTCATGTGGAGGCTGAACGATCTTGAAAAGATTCAAGTCTGATTTTGTAACTTGCTGTTTAAAAATTTTCTCAGGCCCCCATAACAAAGATACGACTTCTTAGGTACAGTGGCACAGGGCCTTGTATCTCTTCAGCTCTTGGCATGTCCTCCCTGAATGTTTTCATGCCCTCTGTTTCAGGGTCTCGCGTGCTTTCCCTGGAAACTCTTTTTTTCTTTCACTGCACTACCACTTTTGACTCGGTTGACTTGCAAGAATTCTGCAAAATTAAGTTTGGAGACCCTCACACCCCGGAAACCTCACTCATGATCACTCTCCTGAGTGATGAGTGGGCCCACTCAGAGCCAGGGGTGATCATCGCACTTGTTTGAGGGTAATGCACTGGCTTGCCTGCTGCGCTCTAAGCTTCTTGTCTCACTCATCTTGGCACAATGGTATTCATATAAAAAGTTTATTTCTTGTAAGCACCTGGGAAGCAGAGGCTGGAAGATCATGAGTCTGAGGCCAGCCTGGGCTATACAAAAAAAATCCCCTTTCTTTGAATGCATAAAATAGAAACCCCAAAGTTTAAAAACCACAGCTTCAACATTAGCGTGGACTGCATCTTTCAAAGTAGAGCAACCCATATAATTTGGCCATCGATGTCAAGTTTTTAAATTAAAAGAGCATTGGGAAGTATATCAAAGGCTACTCGGCAGAGGCAGGATGATTGCTGAGTTCCAGGCTTGCCTGGGCTGCATAGTGAGCTCAGAGCCTATCTGGACTACAAAAGTGAGACCCTGTCTAAAAAAACCATGACTGTGGCCATCTTGTGGGCATGAATACCAATGTGGCCATATTTTCCAGAATCACAAATTTAGTTTGTGAACCAAGGTACCACCATATTTCTTTGAATTTAAGTTTCTGCTACTTAATGTAGGTAGAAACATATAGGGGGGAAATACACTAAAACAAATCCCAAAGCTATGGAAGAGTTTTTGGCACATTAGCTAAACACTATAAAACCAGCACAGGTTATACTTTGCAGCGTATGCTTCTTCTCTTCTCTATGCTTTCCTTGTTTCTAGGCATTAGTTCTCTGACTAGTGGATCCTGTATGCATTTAGCTTTTGGTGTTTTAATAAAACCCCAAATTAATAACATTCTGTCCTTGTGTAGTCATTTCACCTTTAAAATTACAACGAGGTAAGTTTATTTTCCAGTAAAAAGTGACTCATGTTGAAGGAAAGTAGAAAACATTTGTCTTTCTTAAAAATATACATGAACACATATTTGATTTTGATGAACGCGAACTGAAGGAATGCAGCCGGTCTACCAGCATCACGAACACTGCCTCTTGAGGAGTGTGGAAAATGGTGTTGCTGAAGTTGAGGAGCGAGTGGCCAGAGAAGACGTCAAGGAAGCTCTGAGCCAGTAAAGTTAGGTTGTGGTACATGTTCTGATTGCCCAGCGATTGCCATTATAGTCACGGACAATACCTTTCAACTGTGATGGATGGTGGGTCTTCTTCTCAATATTTGATAAACTTACTTCAGAAGGGAAAACTTCTTCCTCCATACCTTCTTGCTACCAGACTCCTCACCCAGTCAAACATATCTGCACTGCAAACAGGGGAAGCAGAGCAACTATTGCTGCTGATTACAAACAGTACACAACACACCGAACCTTGGACCAATGTTACGAATTAAGCCATGGATAGCAAAAGGGCTGCTTTGGAAAAAAAAAAAGAATTGGGTGAAATGATATTAACTGATTAACAACTACATGCAGTGAGGTTATACTTTTTTTGGGCATTGCTTTTAAGTCCAGCTCCCATTAATTTTTTTTTTTTTTTTTTTTGGGAGACAGGGTCTTGCTTTATAGTTCAGGCTGGTCCTGAGCTCACTATGTAGCCCAGGCAAGCCTGGAACTCAGCAATCCTCCTCCCTCTGCCTCCCGAGTGCTGGGATTATAGGGGTTAGCCACCACGCCCAGCCAGTTCCCAATAATATTATAAAAGGGTTAACAGTTACTCACATTTTATAATATTGTTTGGGCTCCCTGGCAGTTGGGCATTTAAATAAGTAGTATGAAGGCTTGTAGAAAAATACACTAAGATTTTAAGATAACCGAAATTAGCAATTCCAGTATATAGAACATTTAATTTGAAATGATTCAAAATATTATCTCATTAAGGTTTTTAATCTATGCCTTTGCACCTACAGTTTAAGAAAATGTTTGAGTTTGACCTCAAATTAGTACAAGTAGACAGAAATAACTTGGTGTGAACATGTTTTCAAATTATATATGTATATGTATATATTCAAGAGATACACAGTTAAAATGTATATGAACTTAATATATATAGGAATTGTATATATACATATAGTGCTATATATTCATACACAGATATATATGTAAATTATATATTATATAGAAATATATATCTGCATATTTATACAAAACTACCTGCATGGTGAATGTGCGTATAAAATAAATTTTCACTTAATGGTAGAAGTCTCTAATTTTACTTATAGGACATGTTTTGGAAAACTCTTCTCTAGAGTCACGCTAACCATATAATAGATCTCTAGTCTATTTTTTAAATTTAGTCACATTAAAAATTATTATACTTCTCTTATTCACTTTTAACTGCTGTAATTTTTAAGGCCACTATCTTGGGAAGAGAACGCAGCTCACTTTTGTGGAACTGAAGATAATTCTGAGCCAGAAGAACCTGAAGATACACTTGAACCTTTTTAGTGTCTCCAGGAAGAAAAATGAAGGGGAAACTACTAAGAGAAAAGAGCTGTTCTTTCCTTAAAAGGTTACATTAGTCAACTATTGATTTCTTTACCTATAGACACAGCCATGAATATCTAAATTTGCAGGGTGCTTCCAATCTTTTTTTTTTTTTTTCCCCTAGAAAAGTTGTCCTCAAAGTTAGTAGTAATAGCAAGTATGGCCGAAAGAGAAAGTGATGTTATGTAGGAATAAGACTATTTCAAGCAATTATGTCTTTTTAAGCAAAATGTTCTTGGGAACATGATGCTTTCTCTTATTGCACACCGAAAGTCTTGTATTCTTTCTTCTGCAGAAGCCCTGTCACTTAGACATTTCCAAAATTTTTTATATTTTCACTTTTGTGTAATCTTTTAAAAGGCAATTTAAAAATCATCCATGATTTATTAAATGTAACAAGTTGTTAATCATATGCCAAATATAGATCCTACGTTTTAGGTCCTACTTTGATCAAGAATTAAGATAAAAAAGATCGGAACATTTTCACAGAGGACTTGCACAAAAAATGTACCTGTGCTATCTATGTGTGTATTAGGTTGTATTTGTTTCTTTTGTGAGAATATTTCTCTTTGATCATTGTAGCTTATCAAGGATGCGCAAAAGATCTGAAATATGCAAGACTTTTACTTAAGTGGTGAAAACTGTAGTTCTAAATCTATAAAAAAGAATTCTCTGAGTGAATAAGAAAGGTACAAAAAATTAGGAAAATATTGTAAACTCAAGTTATGAGGTATTTCAAGAGTACAATGCCAGTAAAAATTCTCTTTTCTACAATTTAAACTTCCAAATTGCTTTAGTTTTTCTGCCTTCTGCCTGGAGAAACACAGAAGAGTGTGGGATAAAAACCCTTTTGAGGATGTGAGGGTCATAGTAGTTCAGGGCAGAGTTAGAAAGGGAAAGCGATAAAGCAATACTTAGATGTCTTTGTATATATAAGACAAAAATATTGACCTAGAAGTGCTTACAAACTTTTTTGTCCTAAAAATCACTTTTATGGAACACGTGATTGTCTGAGTGACTACTCTTTCCAGAGGGAGGGGTTTTTTTTTTTTTTGCTGTTCTTTTTAAATATGAGGAAAGCATGACTTATTTAAATTAGATTTTCCATGCTGTATTTAGTTTTACAGATGTGTTTAGTTCTAAAACTGTGGTTCATTGTATTCTGGAGAGAACATGTATATTAAAAAATGCCAGGAAATCTTTACTTTCAGACACAGTAAGTTTTAACACTATACTGGGACCTCTTAATTCCTATAGCTTATTGCTTCCATTAACTAGAGATCCTTGAATTCCCTGTGTGTATCTAATTTTCATCACTGAAGCCTAGGAAACCAGTCCACTATTACACATTATGAAGAGCTGGGTTTTTAAAGTTTCCCCAAAGCTTTTCGATCTTTTTCTAATAGATTGTAGATTGTTCCTCTTATATAACAAGAACTAGGCATCCCCAGCAAGCAAATTTCATTAGGTGTAATGCATTACCAGAAACATACAGATCACGTGAGAATACATCCTCAGTCGCATATACAAACATTCGCTCAATAGGCAAACCAGCAATGACTCAGACATACATGTGCAAATGTACAACTGACAGCAAATTATTGTAGATCCTAATGTCCTCTGAATATTAAAAATGAGCTGGGAGATAGCTCTTGTGACATGTAGTATGAAAAATTTTAGACTGTAATTTTCATGATGAAGTAGTTTCAAATCACATCACGTGAGTTTCGTATTGCACAGCAAAGGACCATGCTGAATATCATGCCAAAGATCTGAAACAGAAGGAACCACTCATTAGTGACTTGAAAATACAGATTATTTGAGAAAAAGCTTAGCAAACTGCCTAGGCCTCTAATTAATAAGTGATTATAATCAATAATTATTGGTTGTAAATGGCATTTTTGACTGTTCATTAAGAATGACATTAGAGACTTCATTATTAACCCTGATTAAAATGCTTTACTATTTATTATTTTAAACAGATAATAAAAATCTGCTTTAAGGAGAGAGCCCTTGAGTGCAAGGCATGGTGGCTCATGCCTGTAATCCCAGCATTTGGGAGGCAGAGGCAGGAGGACTGCTATGAGTTTGAGGCTTGCCTGGGCTACATAGTGAGCTCAGGGCCAGCCTGACTACAAAGTGAGACCCTGTCTCAAAAGAAAAGGAAAGAAAAGAAAAGAAAAGGGCCCTGTTTCTGCCTTATAGAATAGTTCTGAATTGTGAAATACTGTTTTTGTAATTTAATACTTTTGAAGTTAATCTCAGATCTCATATATTCATTATGAAAAATGTCTTCACAACTTCCTGTTTAAATGCTTATAGTCTAAGTCATTTTATATTGTCAGGAAACTTGGAATTCTTGCTGTAAGGATCACATGTTAAAAAGTGGGGCATCTCTTCATTTCAGGTTCTTTTCTAAGAGCAAATGATACTTGACTGGTTTTACCAACATATAAACTCAAGTGTCTGAACCATTACATTTCTGACTTGTGTCTTTTGGACAGTTCTCTGAGTAACCAAATATCTGGGTGACACCAACCTCCATTTCCGTGGTTTGAATGAAAGCATTCTAAAAGCCTTCGTTTCGGTTCTTGCCCTGAAACTTTGCAGGCTGTCTGTGCTGTCCATAAACAACTGTCCTTGTTTGTTTTTAAAAATTCACACTATAATCCTTTGATTTTTCTTCTCAAACCCATCCTAAGTCAGACTAGCACCTGTAAAGGTTGAAGGCAACGAGGAATAAAATTCAGTTTTTCTCGAAGGGCAGGAGCTGACTACAGTAAGGACATTGCCAGGAACAGGCTTCTGGCTGACAGCTCAGTGTCCATGTGTGGCAGGGGAGACAACTAATGGATGTTTGGTTAATTGATTATTCCGTGCAACCTGTGCCTTATTTACAAAGAACCAAGGAGAACCTGAAGGCGCTGAGCCAGACAGCCAGCTTCGGCATTTCCCCTTTCCCAGATGTTACAGTCTGGACCTTAAATGTCCCTCAGGGACTGAAGGACACTCTCCAGCTGATGGTGCTTTGGGGAAATGGTGGAACCTCTAGGATGTGGGGCCTAAAAGGGGATTCTGGGACCCTCGTCCCTCCTGTCTTTTACTTCCTGGACACCATGAGGCGAGTGCTTTTGCGCTACAGTGTGCTCTCCACCAGGATGTGCTGCCCTTGTGATCTTCCATCTTGCCCTTGGCCCAAAACAATCAGAGCTGGCTGCAGACTGAAATCTCTGAAACCCTGAGCCAAAATAAGCCTTTCCTCCTTTTCCATCATACCAAGTATTCTGTCACAGTGACAGGAAGCCGAGGCCCTGTGGTGTGAGGTTGTATCCAGCTCCTCCTCCTGACTGCACTCTGAAGGATCCCTCGGAAAGAAACTTCTTCAATCTCAGCTGCTGCCACCATGAGTCAGGGGTGAGTGCTTTTAGGCTACTTGCTAGTTGAAAATGTAGAATTTGTTAGAGGTTCTATTTGATGCCTCTGTTACGCAGAATGTTTTCAAACTTCCTGCCTCAGGATTGTCTGGCGGAAGCTGTGAAATCATAACTAGGCCAGCTCCAGGCGGTGGAGAGGGCCTGGCAGACGTCCTTGAGCGAAGAGGTCCTCGGCGTGCTATCTTCAGCCACTGCTCCACCCCTCTGGGCTCTAAATTCAGAAAAGGGGAACGTGCTGGCTTCCCCGAGCGGTGCCACTCCGTGGATTTCCTTCCATTCTAACAGCCCTGCCTTAGCGTGGCTCTCAGGTTACCCGTCCGGAAGGCTGGACAGCGAGCAGGGGCTCAGCGTTCGTCATCATCAGCCAGCGTCAGAACGATGGAAATCACTCCTCGCTGGCCTCTTTCTCTCCACCTGGCCTCACCCAGCCCTTCTCGGACCCGCACACAGGTCTTCCGAACCCTTGAATGCTCCTCTCTGCGGAAGAAGCCCAGCCTCTCAGAAGGGCACACAGAATTTTGTTATGTGGATCTGATAGCTCCTCCCGCCCCTGGGCTGTGGGGCTCTAGCTTTCCTTTGTTCTTTAGAAGTACTGCGCCACCTACTGGTGCCGGGCACATTAAGCTTCATATCTTCCCACATGCTATTTCCATCGCCTGGATTGGGGTTATACAGAGCTGGGGTTTATGGGTGCCATATGTTCTAGATATTTTCTATAAATTAATTTGTAATAATAATGTATATGTAGAATCCCATTTAATTTTCGCAATGATCTTAATTTGGTACTTTAAAAACTTCAGTCAACGGGCTAGAGATTTAGCTCAGTGGTTCCGGCGCCTGCCTCACAAGCTCAAGGTCCTGTGTCCCATCCCTGGTAACCACATATAACGCTGGGCGTGGAGACTCACGCCCACCAGCAATCAATACCACATACCACAGTGCCGGGAGGCAGAGACGGGAGGATTGCTGAGTTCGAGGCTTGCCTGGGCACCATAGTGAGCTCAGGGCCAGCCTGAACTACAAAGTGAGACCCTGTCTCAAAAAACAAAAACAAAAACAAAAAAACCAGCCAAGTGTTGTACTGAGTCCCTGCAATCCCAGTACTCTGAGAGGCTGAAGCAGGAGGGATGCAAATTTGAGTCCAGCCTGGGCAACTCAGTGATTTAGCAAGACCTTGTCTTAAAATAAAAATTAAGAAAAAGGGAGATGAAGTTCAGTGTAGGAACCTTGGGTTCAATCCCAAGTAGCAGGCCCCCCCCAAAAAAACCCCCATTTTACAGATGACGACATCAAGGCACAGAGAAATTGAGATGCATTCCTACAATCTCAGGTCTTATAAGTAGTAGAGCCAGAAAATGAATCCAGATCATGTGATGCCAGAGCTTGATTAATCCCTAAGCTATGCTGCCTCTTCAAGTCATAGATTAACCTGATATATTATTCTGAATTGAAAATCATTTACCTACATTAAAATTGGTGGTCTTAAATTGAGAAGTTATTGCAGTGATAAACTCAAGGTCATATTATGTCAGCACTGATATAACCTTCTTTTAGAAGACTAAGATTGATGTGTTTAATTAGCTTTGTGCTCAGATGATATACTCTGAACAAAATCTTCATCCTCTATGAAAATTATCTCTTAAAATACTGCTATCTATTCAGAGAGAGAGATCAGGTGCCAAAGTTCAAGGCTTCTTAGAAGGCAAAAAGGTAAGTTCTGGAATTTTCTCACCGTGAGACCTGCAACTCCAACGCCGACAATTCCGATGAGCTGAAGCTTCACACTGATGACGGTTTCAATTTCATCAATGCAGTTCTGTTTTGGATACAAAAGAATACAAACCGATTGTGTGTGTGAGCCGTTCCTCTCCCCTGACAAATTCTTTCTTTCTCTACAGAACATTCTGTGAAAGTTAACCCACGTGACTCTCTGCTCACACTCTTGGGCAGCATCGTCCTGATAGCGTTAAAGCACAAGTGCAGTTTGGGGAACATATAACCCTTCCCCTCTGGTGGACCTTTTTTATTTAGGCGAGTTGCTGCGTAAGAGCTCTGAAATCTGGCTGAGGGGGCTATTTCTCTAGGATCTGAGACATTTTAAAACTTGAGCATAGAAAAACAGTCCAAGGGTAATAATTCCCTGTTTTCATGTTGTTATTTAGAACTTCAAAGATTTCCTTTAGGGCTGATCAAATTTATTCGGCAAAGTACAAAGTACCGTTTGAGGAACTAAAAGCCCTGTACAGGTTTAACTAAACAAAGGAAAGCCAGGTCCGGCGGGTTGCTGACCCACTCTCCCGTGGTGGTTTTCTCTGTGCTATGCTGTGGGGTCCCTCTTCTTAGGCCTCTCACTAATCCGTGTTCAGAGACCTTCACAGAGAGTGGAAGACTGGATAGGGAGCAGCACGGGATACCTGTAACCCTTATTTTTTTTGAGACAGGGTCTCGCTTTTTAGTTCAGGCTGGCCCTGAGCTCACTATGTAGCCCAGGCAAGCCTGGAACCCAGCAATCCTCCTGCCTCTGCCTCCGGAGTGCTAGGCTTACAGTCATGCTCCACCACGCCCGGCACTGTGGTATGTGGTATTGATGGCTGGTGGGCGTGAGTCTCCACGCCCAGCATTGTATGTGGTCACCGGGATCAAACTCAGGACCTTGTGCTTGCGAGGCAGGCGCTGGAACCACTGAGCTAAATCTCCGGCCCTGTAACCCTTATTTTTATTTTTTTGCCAGTGTTAAGGTTTGGAAATGTTTCCCCAAACCCCACGTGGTAAAGGCTTGGTCCACAGCCTGTGAGAAATGGGACCCAGTGGAAGGAAGTCAGGATCATAGGGGTGTGTGCTGAAGAGGGGGCTGGGAGCCTGGCCACTTCCTTTCCTCTCTCTCTCTCTCCCTGTCTCCCTCTCCCTCCTCTCTCTCTCTCTCTCTCTCTCTCTTGCTCTCTGCTTCCCAATCACCCTGAGGCAGGCACGCAAGCTCTGCCCTGCAGCCCTCTGTCAGACGTGTGCCTCCACAGGCCCGAAGCAACAGGCCCAGGGGACCCTGGCCTGAAAGGTGGGAAGCTGAGCCAAAACAAAGCTTTCCTCCTTTTACCTTGATCTCGCAGGTATTTAGTTACAGTGTTAACTTCAAAAGCTTCTATTTAGAGTTCTCTTAAGCAGAGGTGTGCTGCTAGTTCACCCACACCCTCGGGCTACTCAGTCCCTTCCACTTGGCCCTGGTCAACTTCCTCGGATAGCCTGAGAAGCTACATGAAATCCTCAGGATGCTCCTCACATCTGTCTCCATGAGACAGCAAACATTTCTGGAACATCTACCTTGGAGCAGCCGCTGGAACGCGCTGGTGGATGCGGTAGACAGGAAGACATGATCTCTTTCTTCTGTAGTCAGGAAGCTCAGTTTAAAGGATGGTTCATGCTCACAAAAAATTGCAACACATCCCAGCAAAAGTTTTAGACACTGAGTCCTTTATACACTGGAGAAAATGGGAGCCCATCTATGTGCTGCTTCTTCCTACTTCTGTCTCCTTTCCTTGTGCTCTTAAACGCTTCCTGTCTTCAGTGCCAGGCACTGTTGCAGGCAGTGAGCAAATAAAAGAGATGAGGCGGCCCACCTCCTGGCTTCTTTTCCTCTTTTCAGAGCCAGAGAGGAGAGGTAGCTTCCCCTGAAGGTTCCCCTTGTCTGGCTGTGGGTCTCAGTCCCTCTCACCTCTTTAGGAAGCCCCTGCTACCAACTATCTGTTTTTCTTCCTAAACATTCAACCTGCCCCTGTCTGTCATTTGCCCTCCCTAAGTAACATCAGGCCTAAACTCAGCCGAAGACAGTAGTACTCCCAATGCTGTCCTCTTGTGCTCCACCTCGAGTGCCTCTTTCCCTTCATAGTCATCTCCTTTTTTGTGGAAAACAAATTAATGACACATGGATTGACTTAACCATAAAAGAATACATAGTGACGGAAGGAACTTGGAAAACAGATGTTACAAAAAGAAAATGAGAAGAAGCTGTACTCCCATCTAGATAACAATCAACACGGCCAGCAAGTCTTACAGATAGGAACATTCCCCCACACTTAGTATATTCAATTGTATCCTTTTAAAGTTTAAGTTTACAATTTTTTTTTTTTGAGACAGGGTCTCGCTTTGTAGTTCAGGCTGGCCCTCAGCTCACTATGTAGCCCAGGCAAGTCTTGAACTCAGCAATCCTCCTGCCTCTGCCTCCTGAGTGCTGGGATTACAGGCGTGAGCCACCACGCCTGGCTAAGTTTACAACTTTAAGAGTACTTTGTTTCACCAAAAATCCCTTGAAATCATGATTCTTACTGGCATTTCATCATGACTCTTAAAACATCTCAACATACGGAAGTACCACAATTTATTTAAATACTCCTCTATTGTCACATATTAGGGAACTACTCAATACTTTGCTCTTAGGAATAACATTGCAATGAATACCAGTTCACAAAACTTCCCACATTTCTGAATCGTTTTCTTTAGAATAAACCATGAGAACTGTAGGTTATGGACATAACTTTACACTCTGCTCTTGGATTATCACGTTAACCTCTAAGGCTACTGTGCCATTTTTGTCTGGAAAGGTTTATTTCCCATCATTCTTGCCCAGACTGTGTTACTAGTAAGGAAGGGAAAAGCAAAAATCCTGGCCAATTCCACATATTAAACAATGGGATTTTATTTGAATTTGCTATTTGAATGCTTATGCTTTTCATGCACTCAATGGTAATCTGTATTTCATGTTTCATGAAATCTCTTTCATATCCTTGGCCCAAAGCTGGATACTTGAATGAGCGTTTTCTCTTCTCATATCTCACTTCCTGGAGCAAGGGTCCTGTCTTCACATCAAGTCCCTTTGATGCTAAGTCCCGCTGGCTTTTCAGTAGTTACCTCGGTGGCTTTGCTAGGCTTTGAGTCCCCCCAAGAGATCAGCACGTTTTCAGCCTGTGTGCCTTTGTTTTCACTGTCCCCTCGGCAGGCAGGCCAACCCCTGCTTCTGATTACACGGCTCTTTCTCATTTCTCAAGATTTAGCCTTAGACATTACTTCCAATCAGCCTTTACCTGGTGCCCTAACCGCTAGCTTCTCCTAAGGGCCTTTCCCTCTGTCTTTCCCACCAAAAAAGTCAACAAAATGCCATTCCGTGCATACTCTCACTACCGCCCTGTGGCCGCTCTGTGTTCAGTTCTCTGACTAGACGGCCGTGTCCTTGTTGGCAGGGACCTTTCCTGGCTCGCCTTCGTATGCCCAGTGCTGGACACGAGTCAGTGACACAGACCTGACTTTTATGGCAGTGCCTGGCCTGGTGATTACCGCGTCCTCTACGACGCCGTCTTCTCATTACCGTCTTGCTATGCAGCTCTCTTTCATCACTGATCCCCAACTCCCCCTTTGACCAGCCTTTAATGTTGTCGTTTCCCAAGGTTTCTATCCTTGTACTTTTTTTCTAAACCTCACGGATCAAATTCATATCTATAACTTTAAGGTTCTATAAGCCACTAAGCGTCCAATCTCTTTCCCAAATCACAAAACAGGTATTTCAATTTTCTTTTGAATTGTTCCACTTGGATGTTTCTTTGGCTTCTCAAAACTCACCCTGGGAAATACTGAACTTTGCTCTGTAATTGGCTCCTTCTCCTCCCCTCCTCCTCTCCATTTGTTGGGTGAGAAACCCGGCAGAAAATGCCCCCCTCCTTCTGGTATCTAACTGGATATCTGTCCTGTAAGTTTTATGTTTCTCCTTTCTCTTGCTCCGTCCAACGTGCCTCAGTTAACATTTCTTGGGAGACGAGAGAAAAGACATCTTCCCAACTCTTCTCCTTAGGTCCAGCCTGCTCACCGTCCATCAGGCCTCCGCAGGGCCCCTGGAGCCCCCTTGAGAACAGGCAGATCCTCTCCCGGGTTCTACCTTCTGTGGTTTCTTAGGGGAGCAGCTGAGGGCCGGACTTCTGTCTTCACGAGGACCTTCAAGAATTGGTTCCTCCTCTCTGAAGGACTCATTTCCCACAAGCACCTAGACTTTCAGCCTCCGCTCTACGCTGGCACCTAGCTGAATACAAACACACACCTTCTTCCGTCCCTGTGCCCTTTCCTTACCCGTCTGCCTGGAATCTCTTCCTCTCCTGTTTGCTCACTGAACTCCTGTTGGTCCTTCAGTTTCCTCGTGTTGGGGAAGCCTCCAGGGGCTCCGTCAGAGTCCCCTGTGCCCCCTGTAATGTACCCTTAACTGCTTTGCAAGTCTCCACGGCCAGGCAGGCACACTTTGAGGCAGTGCTATGTCTTACTCATTTCATCCAGCTCAGAACAATGTAGAAAGTGTTCAGTGGTGACTCATGACACAAATTGGAGCTTACACATCCTCATCTCTTCATAGCCAAGGGCTGAAAAGCATAGATATTGTTGTCTCCGTGTCCTCAGCTTTCCCTTTCTTTCCATGCTGTACCTTGTGCTTCCCCAACTATTTCACTGACACTGTGAGGCAAAGTCACTGATAACCTTCTAAGTAACTAATCCGACAAACTCTGTTTGGGCTTCACGTACTTGTTCTCTTCCCGTCACTTGACTTTATGGACAGACCGTCTCCTCCCTTGGCTTCCGAGATGCCACATCCTGCACTCTGCCTTACTCTGTCTCTTCACAGGCTCTTCCGTTTGTTGCTAGGATTGCCCCTTTCACTGTATTCCCCTCTGTTAGGACTCATCCAACCACCCGAGCAGAAATACGGAAACGTCTGTGTTCTGTCTTCTACTTAGCTGATACCCAGGAGGTGACTGTCCTGTGGATTCGGCCCCCGGAACATCTCTTCAGTGTCTCCCCTCCTTCTCCTTCCCTAGTGTCTGTGACCTGCTCATCCTTCCTTACGAGGAGTCAGTGAAGTGGTCTCTATTAGCGTCCAACCTTCTATTTGACCCTTGACAGAGCCTTGAGTTTCTTTCCACAGAGCAAAACCGATCAGGTTTCATTCTCCGCTGAAACGAATAGCTTCCTCCAACCTGCAGGTTTACAGTCACGCCTTTACCTGCCTCCCCTAAAACTGTTGCTCACCACTCCCTCTGCATTCCGTTTTGCTGTAGCCTGGAGTTTCCTACCGTGATGCCTCTGTTCCTGTTGCTTTCGGGGCCTAGAATCACCTTCCATTGTCAAAACTTGGCCTAACAATCTCCTCCTGTATGAAGCTTTCCTAATTTTAACTTGTGCCTCTCTGGCACCCTGTACAGATGCCTTACGTGGCTCTAGAGGCCTGGGTTAGTGTGCCAGCCTGCTGAGAGCAGGGGCTGTGTCTCTTTTGTCTTGGGGTGGCCTAATGCCTGCTTGACGCAACACTTAATAAATGAAGCCTTATCTTTGGTGTGACTTCCTTGGAGAAGCGTGGGTCATGTTCCTGGGGAACACACCTCTGGCCCTGGTGAGCTGAAAACCACAAGCAGGTGGCGTCATACTAACACGTTAGCCTGCCATTATTTCCCAGGATACCAGGCGACCAGCTTAGCATTGCTTTGCTTATTTCACATAGAATAAAGTGAGGCTCAGAATCCACAGCGAGCGGGGGCCTCCTAGAAGCTATCCACGGTTCAGCCCCAGACTCTCTGCTTCCACCCGAAGGCAAAACCTCTCCAGCTACAAGGGGTGGGTGGGAACCCTGGCAGAAGCTCACCTTGGGGACTAGAAGATCCTTTGGGCACGTGGGTCGGACCTGTTCAGAACTTTCTTTTCCGCAGCACTGAAACTAGAGAGTCAGAAAAGAGACTTTAGGACACAGGGAAAGGAGGCAGCAGCTACGGATCCCAGCGCTGCCGCTAAGGACTTGCAGTGCCAAGACGGCAAAGAAGGTGCAAGGCCTGGTCTCAGCTATGCAAACTGCTGTTTCTGGAAAGAGAGTAAAGAATCGCATAGCCGTGCTCGCAAACTGAGAGACTTTCCTAAAGCTGTCCGAGTTTTATGACAGGAGGTGACTCAAGGCAACCCAAACAAGGCAAGAAACGAACTGATGGTGTCTGTTCAAACTGCTGCTGTTTAGACAGGAGCTGAGGCCTTCAGAGTCCTTTCAGAAAGGGAGGCCGTAGAGCTTACTGAGGAGCTAAGCTTTTATGACCTTTGGAAAGGCCTTTTTTAAACAAGCGTGCTGTCTGGAAGGAGAGAAACGGCCATAGCAAATCCAGGGGGCTGAAGGACCACGGTGGAAGGCTGGGCAGCAAACGGGCGTCTTACCCCAGGGCTCGCTGCTTGAGCAAACGGAATCTGGGTGCTATGTGCTCTCACTGGGACACTTTCCGAGACATTCTCATCCCAAAGAAAATCTAGTTTACCTGAAAACACTTGGCCCAGCAGCTTGGTCAGAGCTATTCTGGCCCAACACATCTTTTTGGTAAACTACAAAGTAGCTTTTCTGACCCGGAGGGCTGCTTGCTCCTGTCACACCCACAATGGCGCCCTTGGAGAGAGCCTGACACTTATTTGAGCTGCTTTCTCTGTGCTCTGGTGCACGCTCTTTCGTCTCCTGTGGGCACACACCCTGACCTCCTCTTATGAACTCTGTAGTCGGCTTCTTTCTCGTCGAGGGTTTTGTATTGAACAAAAAGTGTAGCTAAAACAGGAGGCTGCTGCTTGTCTTTACTGAAGTTATTTTTATTTTTAATCCAGCCAGTCAGAGAACCTGCTTGAGTGACCTTTAGAAAACGGAACATCGAGGAAGAAATAAAGTCACTTACTGCGGAGTGGAAGGTAATGAGGGTCCCGTTTCCCTTTCCCTGGTCTTTAAGGTAATCACTGTAAGCCTCTTCGTACATGGTCTGAACATGCCGTATAGCCTGAAAATACACCAGGGAGGGAGAGCACAGTGGATGGGAAGTATCAAACGAAGGAAAATCCTTTCTTCCATACTCTTCATAGGCCTGTCCATATGTCTATCTGTACTTTGAGATGATTCTTAATATATGGAATAGAACGTAGATTCTAGAGTTTCTAAGACGCTTTTAACAATGGAAGGATGGACTAGCCAAGGACACGTCTCATGGACTACAAAGGCTTTTTAGAGAGTGGGGGTTTCCAAACCCCATAAGGTTTCGGCAGCAATTGGATTCATGGCCACGGTTGGGTCTCCGCAGCCACAGTACTACCCTGGTCAAAGGGATTCGAATCTCTTCACGACATGGTTCCGAAGTTATCCGTTACTAAGGCAGATTTGCTGAAGTTGGATACCATAGGAAGCTTAGAGGATGCTTTCTCTAGTATAAAGGTATGTGACCCCAAACCCACAGAAATTTCAGAAGGTCCCAAGATCTAGTTTCACTTCAATATGGAACCGAATTTAAAATAACCTACAAATATAATCAGCTACTTTAGAAAAATTTCAAAAGAGGCAGCTTTTACTTATTTTATATGTACAATTTTAATAGGTTCATATACATAGTATTGGTGGCACATAAATTAATCAGAAATCAAATATATTTAAGTCTCCTTTCTTCCTTTTCCTTTCCATCCCCTGTGTTGTTTATGTCCCTAAGAGGCCTCTTCCTCCGTAGGTTCTCCTGATAGTCTATTCTGGACGCTCAGAGTTGGACAGCAACCTGCACGGGCTTCACTACACACGCTGGGCCAGGCTTTCGTCTCCAAGGCCAAGTCTCATTGACAAATGACACTCTGACAAGAAATGACAGTGTATCATCCCTCTTCCTTATGTCTGTATTCTCCTGCTCTGTTTTTAACTGGGGATGATCTTAAATTAGAGATCCTGTTTAAAAAGTCACAGCCTAGTTTAAAATCTATGGTGCTGTGAACTTGTGTGCACATATATATGTATATCTATGAACATGTATGCATATATATTTATGCACACTCTTACACGTATATGCCCCATTGTGTACACTGCCTCTTGGTTAAAAATCCTGCCTACACTACAATTTGAAGAGGCTGCATCATTTCTTAATAACATTATGGGTATCAATGTTCGCCTATCTTTTGTCATAAAGAGAACACTTTAATTATCATTTTAAAAAGTAATTTTTACTTACTACGGTCTTGCCTATAAAAGCAAAGACTCCAGTGGTTACTTCAGCAGCAAATATCACCAGTAGACAGGTAAAAAACTGAAGAAGAAAGAAAATACTAATTTCATTAATTTAATACCTTTTCAATTTATTTGCCTTTTTTGAATGTCATTCCATTGGAAAGACATGAGGCAAGGTTATGAGTTTGAGCTGATTGATCTAACAGGAAGCATTTGCCCCCTTAGTTTCCTCTCTGCAAAAACTGAGTCACTTTCATGGAGTTCATTCAGTCAGCTACTGTTTGCTGAGCGTGTGCTCTGTAGCAGGTACCAACTTTGACGATAGTTAACAAGCTCTCAGGGGACATCGGGTTGGCCAGGGGAAGATATAGCACATGAGTAAAGCTAACAGCCCTCCTGCCCCCTGGTGCCACTTCTCCACCGCATGTACCACTGAATTATGCTTTCTGCCAGGCTGTGTTGTTAAGGGCATTGGCATGACCAACAACAGTCCGCGAAGCATGCCAGAAATCTCACGTGCACCTGTCAGTGACTTTCTATTGTTTATCAGCTTTTTCTTCTGTAACATCCAGCTCTAATATTCAAGTGTTAGCTTTACTTTTTACCTTTGAGATACATCTATGTGTTTATGAATAAAGGCAGTGTGTCCGTTTAGAAAAAGGATTAAAAATATGATTAAGAGAATTTTGCCAGTAGGATGGCGCTTGCCACTTATCAGTTAATGCTTGATAAGCAAAGAAGGATCGTTAAAGAGATAAAATAAGGTGAGAAGATAAAGTCACCAACAGGACCTGGGTTCAAGGCAGGTGTAGCCTCATGGCCCCAGAGGCCTCTCTGAGGAGAGGGAGTGGACATAGTGTGGGGGATGGCTGTGGACAGATGTTTTCAGGTCTTTGGTTTGCTGTGGTCAAACTAGTTTAATGATAAGACAGAGATGCTCCGCAGGAGGAGAAGAGAATAAATGGACAGAGAAACACGTGAGACAGTTTACACAGCAAGCGACCAGAAGCAGCAGAAAGTCCAAAGACTCCGTAGAGAAAGGAGAGGCTGTCTAGTAAAATAAAGTCTCAAGAGAAATATAACCCCCTCTTTCTGTTTCTCTTAAGCCACATTGACATCGGCTGTGTAGCAGTTAATTGAAAGTAGTTTTTTTTTTTAATAGAGGCTTCTGATTAAAATAAGCCACCAGAGAGACATTTATTAAGTCAGGGATCTTAACCTGAAGTGCTTTTCTTGTTGACAGTAGCTCCTCCCTGGCTGTAAGAATCAGTTAACTACCTCACCCTGAGCGGAATATTATTTTTTAAAAGAACAATCATATTCACTGTTAGGCACTTTTCCTCCCCAAACACCTTTACACTAATGACCTCATTTTTTCACACTCTTCACATGAGGCAGAGACCGAGGTAATATTATTCTTTTGCAAGAGATGGAGAAACCTGGGACTTCGGGTGAAGGAGGTGAACCACGGGTTTGGCTAAGTCCTGGAGGAGCTAGCACCGCAGGCCAGGCATGCCAACCCCCTTCAGACTACTTCTTCACCTCTCCCCAGCCCACCCCATGCCTAGGGCCCCACTTACTGATCCGAGCACGCACTGCGACTCCCGCATGGCTCCGCAGCACCCGAAGAACCCCACAGCCATCATGAGGGCCCCAGCTCCAACCAGCACATACAGTCCTGCAGGCAAGAGGCTCCACTGAGCAACGCACTCTCTGTCCCCGGGACCAGGGCGCTGTCTTCCACCCACGACTGGGCTCCAGATTCTGGGCACCGTCTGGCTGGCAGTCCAGTGACAGGTAGCACTTGTTGAATGCTTACTGAGCACTTCACAAAGATGATTGGACCAAGGAGAGCATTTTAATGCCCCAGTGGACGCAGAAGGCGGCCAGAATCTTAAGGAGATGAGGGTGCTGCTGGGGAGCACAGGGCCAGCAAGGGGGACGCCACATCCGCCGGGCCTCTCCCGCCGTGTGCTGAATCATCACCACTGCTTCCCGCGGGCCGGGCACCTTGTCTCAGGTTTCTGCGCCTCTGCGTGGGGAAGTTCAGGCATCTGGACAAGGCTGAGAGAGGGTCTGGAAGTGGTCAGGGCCAATGCTGGAGGGGAGACGCAGGCCTTTCTCCTTCGCTCTTGGGCCTCCCGCCCTCGGGACTTGGACTTGACTTGCCTCCAAGGATGATAGATAGCCTGAGGCCTAGTGTTTGGGCCTGAGGCCTAGTGTTTGGGCCTGAGGCCTAGTGTTTGGGCCGGAGGAGAGGCTGCCCAGGCACAGAAGGGGAAGCTTCGGGGAGAGGCTAAGACTTGGGACTTTGGGTTAAAGACAGGAACAGAGGATACTGGTTGTGTGATTTTCCCATTCAGAGGGCAACAGCATAGACAATGGGCCATAGCAGGCTGTGTTGCAAGAGAGCCAATGAAGGCAGATAATATACACCCACAATATTGTCAGTGCCATGCTCTAAGCCATGGAGCTAACCAGTGCTGAACAATATTATTATGAATATAAAAGTAGCTATGTGAATGAAGGTCTGATTTTTTTTTTTTTTTTTTTTTTGAGACAGGGTCTAGCTTTTTAGTTCAGGCTGGCCCTGAGCTCACGATGTAGCCCAGGCAAGCCTCAAACTCAGCAATCCTCCTCTCTCTGCTTCCCGAGTGCTGGGATGACAGACGTGAGCCACTAGGCCCCACACTGTGGTATGTTGTATTGATTGGGGGTGGGCATGAGTCACCACGCCCAACATTGTATGTGGTTACTGGGGATGGAACTCAGGACCTTACACTTGCGAGGTAGGTGCCGGAACCACTGAACTAAATCTCTAGCCCAAGGCCTGGGTCTTTTTCAGGCACTTTTCTGTTCATGTAAGGTAGATTTACTAGGGTAACCTTCACAAGAGCCCTGTGAGTTATTACCTCCATTCTGTACACAGAGGAACTGGGCATCAAAGGCTAAGCAACTTGTCCAAGGTCACAGAGCTGGTGTTTGGCAGAGCTGGGCGGCCCCCATCACCCCACCCGGCCTCCCTAGCAACAACGCAGCCTTAATTTGGCTGATGACTTCACTTCCTACCTAAGTCAAGCCCAGAACAGTTCTCACAGGGAAAGAAAAGGGCGACTCCAGTCCAGCCTTCCCTGATTTCCTCCTCTGATTCTGAGATAAAGTGGAGCACAATGTAAGACCTGGCACTTGCAGTAAGCTCATGATCTCCATTGCATTTTTCGCATTTTACTCGGATGAGTCACCTGGAAACTGCTCTCATTCACAGGCGGTGGGGGGTGGGGGTGGGGGTGGGGTCCGGGGTGGGTTCCCGCCCTTGGGCTGCATTCAGGTGCTTGCTGAGCTCCCCGGGGTTGAAGGCCGGGGTTTGTGGGCAGCCTCTCAGCTCAGATGTAGTCTGAGCCACAGGCGAGGCTGCTGCGCTTCCTGCGCTGCCCAGGCCCAGCCTTCCCCGCCCAGAGGGGCCGCCGCTTGGGTGCGGTCGGGGAAGGTGTGCCTTTCCTCCCACCCCGTGTCCTCTAGAGTGGAACTTCGTGGGGAATGGATACGGTAACAAGAGAAAGGATGCTGTATTAAAAATAACAAACAGTACTGTTGGCCCTACTGCTGAATACCTTATTGTTTTGAATAATGTATTTTTCAAAACGCCTGGGCTTTTATCACATCATTGGCTTCTCAAAACAATGCAGGGCGCATGCATGGATTTAAGGAATAGGGGTCAGAGAGGCGGATGGCTGGCGGCCAACTGCCCCGGTGCTCACCCCACACTCCGAACACTGACAGATGAACACGGGGCAGCAGCAGCAACCGGCCGGTCTTCAGTTCCTTCCAAGCATGTCTTGTGGGTGGATCACCACAGTGTATTGACTTCCTGCCTAAGTGCTTCTCTGCCTCTCCTCTGGCACTGCTACAGCTGCTGCCCCATACACTCACATCCCAAGGACCAGCCCCCAAAGCCACGTCTGTCCTATGCTACAGCCACATGGGGCTCACCGTGATCTGACTGTTATGGCATCTGGATGTCCCTGCAGAGCCTTGAGTCACAGTATGTGATGCTGGATTAAGGGTGTAGTGCTTACTGGTTTGGCAACATGCTAGCCTCAGTAGCCTAGATGGAGTATACAAAGGCCTTGAAGAAACTGCTAAGGTCCCTTGCTTGCTTTGCAACCTTCTGCCTACCATGAATGGTTTCTCGTCTGAGATGCCTGTGTTCCACACCACCCTGCCTGGGAGCCAGCCAACCATGGATTGAAACTTTTACAAACTGTGGGCTAAATAAACCTCTCCTCCTTTTACCTTTGGTGTTGCGGATTTTGTCTCAGCAATGAGAAAAGTAACTAAGACACTGACAGTGCTCTGATCTTTTCTGATTTGTGCCTTTTCTGGTTCCCACAACGTCTCTCTGTAGATTTGAAGTCCACAAACAAGCCTTATGTACCCTCCCTAGAAATATGGCAGCACAGGCAGAATTCTCAAGCTGTGTTGGCCAAGTGAAGTGAGTGAGTTAAGGCAGATCAGAAGTGCTTGACTGGCTGCCTATTTACCTATTTTGCTCAGAGGTGCATGCTGGGAACCTGCGTCAGCAAGGATCTGTGAAGCCACTGTACAGCTGGGTCCTCTAAGGTCAAGCAAATGAGGATGGGACCTCCACACCCTAAAGAGATCTGGAATACAAGGAAAGAAGAATGTCCTAGGAAGGCTGGGGCTCAGTGGACACAGGGCTGGGAGGACAGAGGTGCTCCAACAGGGCAAAGAGGGCTTGGTCTCTCTGGCAACAATCCTTGCCCTTCTGAAATAGTAAACTCTCCAAGAAAATATGCAAGCTTGAATGATATTCCATGTCCAGGCTCCCAGCATCCCAGAGCTTATGGCAAAAACAACCTGAAACTGCCTTCATAGCTCAACTCCCGAGGCCTCTTCCAGGAAGCTGGAGTGTGCCGTGGCGGCTCCCATTCCAAATGAGGCTGCTTGTGGAGCTGGAGGGAAATCAGAACTCTGCAGGTATAAAAAAGTCCTTGGGCCTGCTGAGCCCTGTTCCAAATCCGGTTGTAATATTCTGTGCACTATACGGCCACCTGTGGCTCCCAAGGATACCTTAACCTTTATATGGCCTCCCCCTCAAAAAAAAAAAATAGCTGCTGGCTGAATAAATAATTTGCTGCCACATTTTAATTCAAGGATGGTTTCTTTAGAGCCCCCTGCCTCCCACAGCAGCAGGCGTGACAGACATATGACCTATTTCCCGAATCCCTCATGCTTTCTAAGTCCTATTTCCTTTGATTTGAAGAGAAGAGAAACTTTAAAATTGTATTTTTATCATTAAATTAGATGGGCTTTGTAACGCCAGTGATCTCTTGTGACATGTTGCCAACAAGGAAGACCTTTCACTGGGACATCTTCTTTTCTGATGATTCCATCCCTTCTTTCTCAGACTTCAGATACTTCATTTAAAGTACATAGCATCATTTCAGTTGACAAAGAAATTACAGGGTTTCTTAGAGGGCTGTTGGCATAAACACATTTTAAAATGGCATCCTTTCACAGGGCCTGGATATTGGCATGGTTATCGACTTCAGTAAGTTTTGGCAGCAGACGATTGTATATAACCCACAAATGACCATCTTCAACTCAAATTTTTATGGTTCTGCATAAAGACTCTCTCCCATTTTCCTCTGGATCCATGTAATTACAGACCTGCCCTAGTATGCATGGGAGATTAGTTCTAGGATGTCCCTCAAATTAGTGGACATTCAATTCTCTTCTGTAAAATGCAGTATTAGTAAAACCTATACACATCCTTTCATATACTTCATATCATCTCCAGATTCCTTATAATATCAAATACAATGTACATGCTAAGTAAATAGTTGTGATGCAGTCTTACTTAAGGAATAATGACAAGAAAAAAAATCTGTGTTTAGGGGCCGGAGGGTTACCTCAGTGGTTCCGGTGCCTGCCTTGCAAGTGCAAGGACCTGAGTTCGATCCCCGGTTACCACATATAATGCTGGGCATGGTGGCTCACGCCTGTAATCCCGGCACTTGGGAGGCAGAGACAGGAGGATTGCTGAGTTCGCAGCGGCTTGCCTGGGCACCATAGTGAGCTCGGGGCCAGCCTGAACTACAAAGCGAGACCCTGTCTCCAAAAAAGCAAAAAAAAAAAAAAAAAAAAAAATCTGTGTTTAGTGTGGATGCATGTTTTGCAATATTTTTAGTCTGTGGCTCATTGAATCTGCAGATGTGGAATTCATGGGCCTTGGGTGCCGACTAGATGTGAGTATGCATTTCAGTGTATGCTGAGGAAGCAAGCACTAAGTATCTAGAATATTAGCTGGGACTTAGTTCAGGGGGCTCTGAATTGGACAGGGAGAAACTTGATGCTTTTTTGGCAACAGCAGCGGCTGTCAGCTACTGAGCCCTATTCCAGCCCTTCACTTGTCTCAATCGTGGAGTCGCCCAGGGCGCTTGGAAGTAAGTTCTGTTTTCCTGGGGGCTCAGCCTGGTACCATCTGTACTATGCCCTTGTCAGATATTTCCTCAAGGGCCCATTGGCTGCGAACTAGCCTGTGATCCCTGCTGAATGTCACGTAGACCACACGACACCTGCTTCCTGTATTCTTCCACAGTCAGGTCCCTCAGGCACAGCCCTTCCTCAGCAGGGCCCCCTGACAGTCACGGCGACGGCCAGTGTCTCCTGAGGCCTTGCCTACAGCAGCTACGGCACTAGCGCATCCTCAGTCTTCACAACTGGAGAGCCTGGGACGCAGAGAGCACTCAGCCTATGACTGCTCAGCCACTGAGGGTGAAGCTGGGCTTGAGCTCAAGCGCGATCCTTCAACTCAAGGATCCACTTTTGGGAGGAGCTCAGAACAGTAACTGTCTTCACTAGAGAGCTGCTTATTTATGAATGGAAGGAAGATTCTTCATTCTCTTCTTGAGAGAGGTGCTTGAGGTGTCTAGCGTTGATAATTCCTGGTCTTCCTCTCAAAGTCCAGGGCTCAAGCCACTAGTCAAGGTCTGTCAACCTCAGCTGTACGAAACTCCTCTCATTCTTCAGTGTTGCTGTCTGCAGTATGGAACCGATTAGCAGCTCTAATTTCTTGTGCAAAGCTTTGCAAAAATGGTCTTAACAATGCAAGATGCAGTACCTCTCCCTTACTCAGCTGCCATAGCTGTCAGGTAGAAGTGAAGCCAAGAAGTTAAAAAATATTACCGGATGAGTCAGTTTGCAAAAAAGCGAGCCAGCCCCTAAGTGTTCACCACTGGAACACTTTCCTTACACACAGCCTCCAGCCACAATCCAAGACAGGCTCCGGACTCTGAATTTCACAGGGAGAGACGGCTGCAGTCAGGCTGTGACCCTGGAGAGCCAAGCGGCTCCTATTTGTGCGGGCAACCCCACCGCGGAGAAACCTGCTCATATCCTCTGCTCACAGACATGACCTCACGTTCTCCGCCACACAGTCTCCGGCCTCGGGAGGGCGGAGGGGACCGCTCTCCACTCTGCATGCCTAGAAAGAAGACCCTGGCAAGATCCAAAGGCCAAGAGAGGGACTTTCACAGGAAGTCAGATGGTCAGGTGCTGGAGTTTAGAAGGGGTGGGAGCTTTTCTCAAGTCTTCTGAAAGAGACTAAAGCAGAAGAGGTCCAGGAACCCCCAAGTAGCCCAGGCCTTCCTGCTGCCTGCTCTACTCTTGCCAGGTTCTCCCTTCTCCACCTTAGCAACCCAGGGACACAGAGACGTCGGACTGGCCTCCAGGCCTTGGCCTGGACCCAAAGGGCCTCGGGGGAATACAGCAGGAGCAGCCAGTCGCCGTGCTCTCTGTGCTCCTCTTCACGGACTGCAGCTGGGTCCTGCCTTGGCCTAGGATCTGCTACTTCCCCAGGCTTGACACTCATGCCGGAAGTAAAACTATCTGCACCAAGGAGGGAGAACCAAGGATGCTAGGAAGAAAAGCGTCCATCCCAAAGATGGGACAACTCCTCTAACAGCTTTGGAAGCCATCTACCTGGAAGGAGGGGCAGGATGCCAGTTCTTCCCGGAGTACCTCTCAGGAATGGGACTCTCAGCAGGGAGGCCTCCTTTGCTTTCCCAGTTTTTCTTTTCCCTTTGCCTTACTCTTCCTCTCTTTCCTTTTTTTTTTTTTTTTGAGACAGGGTCTTGCTTTGTAGTTCAGGCTGGCCCTCAGCTCACTATGTAGCCCAGGCAAGCCTCGAACTCAGCAATCCTCCTGCCTCTGCCTCCAGAGTGCTGGAATGACAAGCATGAGCCACCAGGCCCGGCACTGTGGTATGTGGTACTGATGGCTGGTGGGCGTGAGTCTCCACGCCCAGCATTGTATGTGGTTACCAGGGATCACACTCGGGGCCTTGCGCTTGCAAGACAGGCGCTGGAACCACTGAGCTGAATCTCCGGCCCTCCTTTTTTCTTTTGAAATGTGTCTTGTTCAGTTTCCCAGGCTGGTCTTCTTGCCTCAGCCTCTCAAGTAGCTGAGACTACAGATGTGTGCTACAGTGTCTAGCTGAGGACTTATTTCTTTAACTACCACTTGAATGTAGCAACTTCTTTAGGAGTCTTTAACAAAGAGAGATGTGAGCTTAACGAGTGGATTGCTCTGGAACCTACTCTGAAGATAAAACACACAGGTCAATGGATGGAGCCCTGTGCCTATTTCTTTTCTTTCTTTCTTTCTTTCTTTCTTTCTTTCTTTCTTTCTTTCTTTCTTTCTTTCTTTCTTTCTTTCTTTCTTTCTTTCTTTCTTTTTTTGTTTTTTTGTTTTTTTTTTTTTTGAGACAGGGTCTCACTTTGTAGTTCAGGCTGGCCCTGAGCTCACTATGGAGCCCAGGCAAGCCTGGAACTCAGCAATCCTCCTGTCTCTGCCTCCTGAGTGCTAGGATGACAGGCGTGAGCCACCACGCCCGGCCCTATTTCTTTTTAAAGTCCTGATACCTTAAACTGTATAATATCAGGCCACAGAAACGGTGTCTCAGAGTATTTGTCTTCTTACTGTATTGTTAGAGGGCGGGTATCTTTATTCTTTGGAAAATTGTTTTTCTGAGGAAAAAATTAATTTCTACAAATATATATGTTGCTCTTCCATAAGAAATATTATAAGTGAAGAGAAGGCCCCTGACCTCACAAGGAGTCTTTGTTGGGCTGATCAAGAGGCAGCAGTGGGGAGTTAGCACTCACAGGCCTGCGTGTCAGTAGCGTGGGTTCCGGGCTGAGCCCCACCCCCAGCCCAAGGAACAGCCGAGAAACGTGGTGACTGTGGAGCTCAGCTGTGTGGCTCTCAGATACTTGGTTGTCTTACTCTGCCTCGTGCTAAGTTTGTGCAATGACACACCTCCCTATCCTGTCAGCACTGATCGCAAGCGTCGTCTCCACCGGTCACGCCGGGTGGAAATGGAGAAAGGAGACGCGGCCCAGGACGAACCCAGATGGGTAAACCTACATCTGTGCCCCGTGACTAAGGACAAGGACAAGTCAGGCTCTTCTTGGGGACGCTGTTTCTCTGCCCAGAAGCCACTCTTTCTCTACTAGGTAAGCGAGCCTCCTCCATTGTCAGTCTGAAGCCGATTCACCTCAAACTCCCAGCGACCTGAAGCCAGGTTTGAGCCGACCCGCAGCCAGGTTTGAGCCGACCCGCAGCTGGCTACAGCTCGCTTGGGGGAGGGCGGGAGACGTGAGACTGCCGAGGACAGGCTTTGGACCTTAGGTGGATCTACTGGCATGAAAGAAGCATGTTCTTCTTCTAAGGGGAGGAGCCCACAGCCACGGCGGTCACTGTACCGTGTGGACAGAAAACTTACCTCAGAATGCTGCCAGAGGGAAGAGTCCCGAGTCATGGCGAGGACCCTCACCCTTGTGCTGCTCCCCTGGATAAGTCATCTCGCTTCCCGCCACCCCCTCTCCTCACTCCAGTAGGAGCCCCTGCCCGCTCCAGACTGGCACATCACTGCTGCATAGACGCCCTTGTGGACTCCTGTCCTTTGTCGTCTTCATTCTTCCTCCTCTCTAGCCTGGCCTTCAGAGCCTCACTCCAATACTTCTTGCTTTACTAGTCAAGAGTGACCCACTGCCAATTCTACTTGTTACACACTACCATGTTATAATTTCAGAAGTGATGGATTTTCACTATTTTATTGGGACTGACCTCATGTAACTACTGACCTCAAAGGAACGAAAATAAAGTTCACCTTCAGTATACCTTTGTAAAGGCCTGGAAAGAGCTGGGTTAAGAAGACAGCCCCCAAAAGTGATCTGAACAGTTAAATATATTCTCCACAGAGAGAAAATGTGGCAACTACCTGCCCGACACGTACCAACCCTACTTCAGAGTCAGGAACAAAGCTCTGCCTGACTTGATCTGCTTAAAACCTTCTGTCCTTTAAAGCCCATTTCAGTGTCCTCTGCCCTGAAGCCAGTCCCACAGCTCAGTGCTCTCTACCTCTTTTTTTTTTTTTTTTTTTTTTCTGAGAAGGATCTCGCTTTGTAGTTCAGGCTGGCCCTGAGCTCACTATGTAGCCCAGGCAACCCTTGAACTTGGCAATCCTCCTGCCTCTGCCTCCCGAGTGCTGGGATGACAGGCGTGAGCCACCACACCTGGCACTATGGTGTATGGTACTGACTGCTGGTGGGTGTGAATCACCACGCCTGGTTTTGTTGTATGTGGTTACCGGGGATCCAACTCAGGACCTCGCGCTTGCGAGGCAGGCGCCGGAACAACTGAGCTAAATTTCTGGCCTCTCTACCTCTTTTAATTCAGTGTTTTATCTGTACCTCTCACAGTGCTTTCCACCTGCTGGGACTGTTGTCTGCTGTTATTATTGAACATCTCTTTTGTGGATGTCTGGAGAAGAATGAATCCCGTTAACATGGGATTCAGTGGGACTTGAAGATACATTTCTGCTCCATCTTCCCTCTGCTCGTTCCTGGTTTACCAACTCCTGGACAGGGACAGGCTAAGCTGTCCTGGAACACTGGCGTCCCGCTCTGGGACAGGAGGATGCTTCTGGAGAAGTTTTCAGAATTAGGAAACATGGAAGAGATTTTGACAGAAGAGATTTCTACCTGGAAGCTATGTGAGAACAGAGTACTTCAGTGTTCATTTTATGGCAGATTGCTCTTTTTTCCCTGTCACAAAATCCAAATCTTGTCCAAGTGTTGGAAGCCCTCTGGGGAGTCTGGGCCTCAGTCCAGGCTCAGGCACGATTATTAGTTATAGTAATTTTCTTGGGCTGCTCGGTTTGGACATGAATATATAATACACTTCTGGCCAATAAGCTGTAAGATGAAGCGTGTTTTTCAGGAAGTGCTGGAAAAAGGTTCTATTTATTCCAACAAAAGGCCAGATGAGACGACGCTTCTTTGTTTCTGGACGTTGCTGTGTGGGGATGTGCACTGTTTAGACTCCCCAGGTTCTGTCTGAGTGAGGTGAGGGACACCTGAGGTCCTGCTGGAACTGGCAGAGAGAAGACCAAGGAGGAACCTGGGTTCTTGGAGAGTTTGTTGAATCCTGAGCTACATCTGGAAATTCCCCATTTGCACTTTCATCAATTTTGAGTGTTCTTTTCTTTTTAAAACTATTTTAACAATTTGGGAGTTAGGATTCATATTTTATGGCATATCATAATTAAACTGGAAGTATGTTTTCTTTTCCTAATGTAACCGAAGTGGGTGTGTTTTTTTGAGACAGGGTCTCGCTTTGTAGTCCAGGCTGGCCCTGAGCTCACTATGTAGCCTAGGCAAGCCTCCAACTCAGCAATCCTCCTGTCTCTGCCTCCCGAGTGCTGGGATGACAGGCGTGAGCCATCACACCCGGCACTGTGGTATGTGGTATTGATTGCTGGTGGGCATGAGTCTCCACGCCCAGCATCGTATGTGGTTACCAGGATCGAACTCAGGGCCTTGCGCTTATGAACCACTGAGCTAAATCTCCAGCCCCCAAAATGGGTGTTTTTATAAAAGATTACACCTAAGGTTTCATGAAACATGGAATGCTCTCGTGGCTATGTAGATTTAGGAGGTTTTCTACTACCTCCCTCTAAAGGATCCCAACATAGCTGTTCCTGTCTTGGGAGGATGCCATGTGAAGGGTGTGGGGAAGGAAAGGTGCCCCATACTAAGCGGGTTCCGGGAGGACGGCCTTCTCCATGGGGCCGCGAGTCGGTCTAGAGACTCCACTCTTGGGATCAGCGATCAAAGACCGTAGTCTCCCTTTCTCCCTAGACATGGAGAGCATCCCAAGCCGACGAGGCTTACTCTCGGGCCAGGGCAGCTGGATGGCCGGTCAGGCAAGGGCACTGCCCACACTGACGGTGCTCTAGGGATGTGTGCCACCTAGTGTCTCCGCCCACTTAGCTGGAGAATCAAAAAAGGCCACAGGAGGGTCAGAGGGCGCTAAACCCAGGACCTCTTCTCCAGCGGCAGCCTTTCCGTGCCCGCCCTTTGATCAGTCCCCTCTCTGGTCCTTCTGTTCTTTTTCTTCTTCCGCGCTCTCCACAGTGGCTAGTCCTAACGGGTCTGAGATTAGCATCTCCAGATTCGTGTCATCTCTGTTCATTTTGGGTCCCATTTCCTCCTCCACGGACTTAAATCCCGACCTGGGGGGCCCTGTGTTACTCTGGGACAACAGGCCAGGCTTGCCTGCTCCGGCCTTGCTTGAGCTCGGAGAACGGAAGAACAGGCCAGGTGAGGGAAGGACGAGTGAGGACCCCTCCCCTGCCTGGGCTGGGCGCATCCTGCAGGGCCAGGCAGAGCGCCCAGTGGTCCAGGGTTGCTCCTCTGCCCTTTCCCTGCCGCTCAGGCCTCCCCGCCCATCAAAATCCAAGCTCCGTTTGCGCTCTGAGCCCGGCCTGAGCCAAAGCTGAGGGAAGCCGAAGTCACTCACCCATGTAGAAATACTCTGGGGACTTGTCCTCTGACGATAAATCCTTCATGCTGCCTCCGAACCGAAGCCATAGTCCAAACGCGATGACGGCTGACCCGGCCAGCTGCAAGGAAACCACAGCACGTTTACACGGGGAGGGGACGCGCGCCGACCTGCGCAGTGGCCGGGGGGGGGGGGGTGCCCTGTGGAAATGGCCTCTCCCAGCGGTGGCGAACCTTTCAGAGCTTTCAGTGGTAACAGACACCCACTGCGACACATGCACACATGCACTGAAGACCTGCCCCCTGGTGCCACCTGGTCCCTCTCGACTTGCAGGGGAGGAAACAGGGTCAGGGAGGTGGGAGTGTGTGCTTGAAGCTCCGCAGGGCTTTGGTTTGTCCATGCTGCCAGGCTGCCTGTGGGGCACACAACCTGGACCAACGGCATCTTCCTGGGCAGGCATCTCCCCCCTGCCCACTGTTCCTTTCTGGGCATCTTAGACCTCTAAGCAACTGGCTTTCAGACACCAGGTTGCCAAGGGCAAGATGAACTCCAAGACCCTGGGTAACCCGCTTTCCTAAATTAGAAAAAAATATGCCAACCCCCAAACCCACCCACACCTCATGGTGCATGGTCTCCAATTAGAAGGTTGTTGCTGTGGCTCAAGACCCTGGGTAACCCGCTTTCCTAAATTAGAAAAAAATATGCCAACCCCCAAACCCACCCACACCTCATGGTGCATGGTCTCCAATTAGAAGGTTGTTGCAGTGGCTTCTGTGACCCTGGAACCCCATGTCCCACATGGTGTCACTGCCTGGGCATAGTTTAGCAGACAGGGAGAGAGCTTGGCCCTTTTTTTTTTTTTTTTTCCTTGGTTGCTATTTTGAGTTTCCATGGAAAGCAAGAAAGGAAAAAATAATTTTCTGAAAAAGCCTCATGGAGAGCCCGAATGGCTGGCGCAGGCAGGGCTGGGCAGGCTGGCGGCTGGTAGAGTCAGCGGGGCTCCTTGTCCTCTGCTCCCGAGGCTGCTGTGGGACTCGGCATCGGAGCTGGAAGCCCCGTCTGCTCTGTCACGACCGCCTGCCAGCAGCCTCTGGCCATGGTGCTCTGGCTCCACAAATACTACTCTCCAATTTCACCGTTATCGGTCCAGCAACAGGTACTTACTAGGCACCTTCTGGGTGCCAGGCATGGAAAATAGGCAGGGAAGTCAAAACAGCCTCCTGCAGTTACTGCCCCAACCTATCACCAGATGGGCATTTTGGAGTCTGCCCCCGGCTGACGGGAAAGGCGCACGCGGCCGCTGGCAACAGGGAGACGGGGTGAGAATGGGAGAAGCTGAGGTTTAATAAGAAAGTCCAGGTCAGGGTGAGACGGGAGGTCTTTCGATGTGGACTCCTCCTGCCTTGCGGGGCAGCTCGTGAAGCACCGTGAGGGCGTCCTCCTCCTCACCCTCTGTGTGCCAAGGCCAGCTCCCTCCGGGCTGCTCAAAACACCGTGGGGCTTCCTCAGCGAGGGGGAGTCGGGCGCCCAGCTCCGCCAGCTGGACTCTCCGCGTGGAGGAACTGAGTTTCCAGCCCGCGAAGGAAAGCACTAATTGGATACTGCGAAGTGCAGCTGCGGGAACTGGGCTTCACCAGCCTTTGAAAGTCTTCCGTACTTTTAAAAAGGGTCCCACAGAACGGAAAGGAAGTCATGCTAAAACGTTTTCTGAATTAAGTACCTATTACTCTTTTAACCTTGAAACGGTTTTCTAAAAAGTGTTATGCGGCAGCTTCTATGTTCAGTGGGGAAGAGCCGGGCAGAGACTTCCCGGCTGAGCTCTGGCTTGGCAGGAGACAGCTCTGGGGTCCTGGAGGTTGTGGTCGCCCTTGGTCAAGCCGCAAGCCCGGAGGCACCGCGGGCTTCCCGGGGCAGGTCTGCAGCCCTCATCCCGCGGTGACTGACGGAAAGGCAGAGTTTCCAAATGCAAAGCACAATCCACTGACGTAGGTCCTGGGCCCAAGCCAGCAGCCACCAAGTAGACTGTGGAGGAGGTGACTGGTCCCAGGGACACCCTACCATGAGGCCACATTTTTGGAATCTCTGTACACAGACTCTAATTTATAGCTGTCTGAGATCTCCCTTCCAGACGGAATACATTTGTCCAGTTCTGGCACAGATGTGTTTGATGCATAATGGAAAATTAAAAGAGAGGTTGCCATTTAAAGCTATCAGGCAACCAGGAAAAAATCTGCACTTGCTCAGCTGCACCCCCAACCTCAAACCACAAGGGTTTCCTCCCGGGTCAAGGAAACGGTGGCTGAGCTGAATGTCAGCATTGTGTGGAAGGGAATCCTCCCAGCATGCAGCTGGCCGTGCCAGGCTGCTGGACGAGGAGCTGGGCTGCTGCGATGAGAAGCCAAGTGACTGGCCCTGTTGCCCTCACCCGTCCTGTGAGGCTCATGAGATGCTGTGCTCCCTGGATTTAGGCTGGTCTACCGCGCACTAGAAACTGCTTGAGAAAGAGTCACATTGATTCCATTCCAGACAGGAACAAATTGAGTAGTTCTAGAGTCACTGAATTCTCACTTCCTTCTGTATCCCACACAGCCAGGGCAGCTGTCTCCCCTGTCCACCAACGGAAACCTTTAAGCCTTGCTAATCCCAAATTTCAACCCTACCAGGCCAACTCTTTATCCGCTGATTATCTCTTATAACCTCAGTCCTTCTTACGCAGACACACACGCGTGTCCCTCAGCCAAGCTTAAAACAAACAGAAATGAGAGGCTGCCCGTTTTTCCCTCCTTTCCTTCTCTTGTTCCCAGCCTCATTTCCTTTCATTTCCTTCCTACTTTTCTTCCCCGAATGCTTATTAAAAATTAAGTGTGATCCAGGCTGGGCTCTATGCTTGGAAACATCAAGGAAACAATGACAAAACAGGCAGAGCTTCCTGTCTAATAGGAGGATAATTCTATAAGATAATGACTGCAAGATAAAGCAGGAGTTACGCGGAAGAGCAGGAGAATGCGCTCTGTCCCGCCGCTGTCGGGAGGCGTCAGAAAGGAGGGAGCCGGAGGTCTGGTCAGACATGCCCGCACACAGAAGAGCTTCCCTCCTCGCCTAGACGCTGGGGAAAGAGATCAGTCTGGGGGAGTGAGTCCGGGCTGCTGTGATTCACGGCTTCCGCCTAGCTTGTGGCCATCTGGGGCAGCTCCCAGCAAGGCCTCGAGGGGAGGGAAATCAGAACCTTCTTCTTAATGGGAACAATCAGGAGCAAATGTTCACCGGGAGCCTGACACGGTTGAGGTTGACCAAGGACCAGAGAGGACACAGGAACGGACCTGCAGGGCGTTGTGAGAACCAGTGGGAACTGTGGTGCCCCCAAGAACCCCCGCTGAGGGCTGCCTTGCTTCTAGGACCAGGGCCTGCACTTCAGGATAAACTACAACCAGGCCTATTGTCCTTTTTTGCCAGAATGGACTTTTCAGACAACAGCATAAACTGGGCCTTGGTATTAATCATTAAAAAAACAATTATTAAACATGCATCGAGAGCCAAAAGCGTAGGATTTGGAGATGAGGAAGAGCCAGAGGCTCTCCGAGGCTCATGGAGAAGCCACAAGGGAGCGTAGGAAGGAACCTAGCGCTGGAGGGTTCAAGCCCAGCCCCAGCCCCATAGAAGCTGACAGAGAGGACCTGAAATAGTGTCCCTCCTGTGGGCGTCATTCCTTCCTGAAGACCAGTCATGTACAAGGCACTCAGAAAATATGATGAAACAGGATTTTCAGGGCCAAAGTGTGCTTACTATTTAAAAAGAGAAGAACAAGGGTAGAGGGAGAAGGAAGAGAAGGAGGAAGAAGAGAAGAAAGAGAATGTTGTAAAAGGAACAGTAACATGTATATCTATGTCATTAAGTAAGGACCACAGATTTTCAGAAGCAAGTTATTTCAGTAGCTGACCATATCTCCGAGAGTTGCCGGACAAAATACTGCAAATTGTAAGCATATGTCTTTAGAGAAGACAGTTTGTGGTCTAAAACTAAACAAGTGGATGAGGTGACCAAAAGCCTGATTTAAAGCAAAGTGGACGGGCACAAAGTTTCCTTTAAATGACAACTACCTGCCAAGACCGAGTCATTTGGCATGAAGCAAAAGTCATGTATAGATTTCAGTTTTATTTTACTGCATTTATTTCTACATTCTCGTGTTACTGACGAGGCGCCCTATCTAGAGGACGCGTTCTTTCATTTAGAAAGAGGTTTTGTGAACTGCAGACACGGTCCCCGGGAGGGCGCTAGTCTAGCTGGAGGTGATGCCCGCCACTGGGATCCCAAAGAGCAGTGCTTGCTTCTCTGCTGTCTAGCGGTGAAACCCAGCGGACAGCCAGCCGCCTCGCCCGGTCAGAAGCATCCCCCGGAAGCTCTGGACAGTTCTGTGTATATGTCTGAGCAGGAGACCAGGAGTCCAGGCACAGTTCTCCCACTCACTGAGAGTTCCTGGTCTTGCTGCTCTCTGGGCCAGGCTGCCCCCCCTGCCACCCCCCACCCCGGCTGACACCTTCTCCTGGCTCTCGGCTCTTTGGGGGAAGATGTCTCTGTCCGTGCTTGTCTTCATGGCTCACATAACCATCTCTGTTTAAATATTTCTGTGGTGCCCCCAGCCTGAGCCCGGGGAGAGCTGGGACAGGGTCTGTGTTGCTATCTTCTAAATAACAACCTCTCCGCTTGTGGACAGTTGATAAATGAAGGAATGGAAGACCTACACAGATGTATCACTCAGTTTATGCTATTGTCCAAATTATTCCCCCAAACCCCAAATTCACATGGTAAAATCTTACCCCCAAGGAGATGATATTAGGAGACCGGACCTTCGGGAGATAATGATGAGATCACAAGGGTGGGACCGTCAGGTGGTACCAGGGCCCTATAAGAAAAGATACTAGAGCCCACTTTCTGTCCAGCCCCGAGGATACAGTGAGAAGGCACCAGCTCCAAGCTGGAAAGAGGCCTCACTAGGACCGGGCCGTGCTGGGACACAGACTCCTGACCTCTAGAACTGTGAGAAATACATTCCTGTCGTTTAAGCCACTCAGTCTACAGTATTTCTTTTCTTTCCCCAACTCTTTCCTGACTGAACCCAGGGCAAAGTATTGCTTTTTAACGTCACTCTGAGCTGACTAGGCTGGGCTGACGGGAGCGATTCTGAACAGCCGCCCTTAGAGCTCTCCAAGGAACTCTGCGAAGTGTTGTTTTCAAACTCATTAGCACCCAGAAAACACCGCAGAAACCTTGGAAGGTGCTGCGTGAACACGATGTTGAAGACACTCAGCATAGCACCCGCCCACAGTAAAGGAGAACAAAACTAGAGCCCGGATTAGCAGCTCTGTGTTTTCTTAAAGTGTAAGGATGTGTGTGGCATGTTGTGTACAGACATGAAGAATAAATGTGTGCATACATTTTACTAGAGGAGCATATGAATGTTTCACATGATTACCACCACCTCCACCACAACACACACACACACACACACACACACACGCTGTACTTGGATGATGAAAGGATAAACAAGATCAATCTTCTGTTCTTGTGCTCCAGGGTGAACGCCATGTGAACACACAGTCCAATTCATCAGCTACTCCCTTCTCTGGGTTGGAATCACACAAAGTTGGAAACGATGCTTCAACCCTATGGCATTCATTAAATGCTTTCAAGCCAGTACTCACTCTTGGCGGTGGGTGTCCTCCCAGCTGGGGCCACGATGAGCACTCACAAAGCTCGGTCTGTGGAAACCCATTAGCGACCACCAGGACAACGCGGTCTCAGCCCTGTGCCTGAGACGTCAGAGGCACATTAGATGACTCTCATTTTCTCAGAGTGGAAAACTGGCACCCATGACTTCCATCCTATCGTGCAGTAAAAGCGAGGCCAAGATTCAGATGGCACTTTCTCAAAGTAAGGACTTTATCAGCAAAAATGCAAGTGCTCGGCGCTGTATGACATTCGTACCAAATGGCCTCTGAGGGACGCTGCTGCCCTGGCTGGACATCGCGACCAGGAGAGGCGGAAGTGGGAGGCAGGGACACGGCCATGGTGCTGCCCTATAGGATGTCTGTGTTTGTCTGGAAACACCCTGCAGCTCCTCCAGGTACGGGGGTTTCCTGTTTATGCTATTATTTTCTTCAGAGAATTTTTCAAAGAATGAGCTCATGCCAGAGACTTTTTGCTGAGTATATTTTACAATCAAGGTTTAATCCTCTGTGATGAGGGAAGGTGTCACCGTTTGAGCCTCCATGGAATCAAGTGTTAGCTCCAGAAAGAACACTGGGCGATACATAGTTATCTAGTTAGTTACTTGTACCAACACAGCTTTGTTGAAGTGTGGTAACTTGTTGATCTTGCTGAGAAGCAGTTCAGCGATGCTTGGGGGAAGTAAGTTGAGGGGAAGCAAAATAAACTGGGTTGGAGGGCTTGCAGACAAATTACCTGTGGACAGGGGAATGCGTGTGGTGTTTCTTTAGTGGATGTACCTAATGCTTCTATCTTACAGTAAGACAAGGACAGGAGGGCACAGTGAGAATTAGAAGAAAGTTGATAGCTCTGTCGTTAGTTTCCCTACACAGCAAAATGAACGTCACAAGCCACTGGTTAATGATTGCAGCGAGCGCCTGGCTTTATCAGGAGAAGATCAAAGAAACAGAAGAGAAGAGAATTAAACTCCATGCCACTTCCCCTCATTTAGGGGAGCAGCCCCTGGGAGCACAAAATGGTCTTTTCTACGTCTCTGAGCTTCCTCTTTGTCGCATCGAGCTGGGCTTTGCCTGACGCTCACCCTTGAACACACAAATATTTATCTTCAGGGCCACAGTGACTACTGTGACATCTCATCTATACCAAGCCTTATATAAGCAAAGACATTAAACAATATTGCTTCAGCTTTATACAGTATTCTCCAAGGAGTGCTACTTTAGAGCAGAGAAGGAGACTCCTTAGATACTGGTAATTAATCATCTTTATCCAGATTTGTTACAGAGAAACAATCACAGGAAAATAATCTTTCTTGTGGAACTCACATCAGAACAAGCCAGACACTTGGTCGGTAAGAAGTCAGTGTGGATGGAATCTAGCGAAAGCATGAAAGTCTAGGCCAATGTTCTATAGATACTTTTCTTAGTGTCAGTTTTATCAGAACCCATTGAAGCAGTGGCTCATTCACCGGGGAAAAGCAGACTGCAGTACTGGGAGCGCAAATGGGGCTAAGGGACAGCGGCTTCGTATGCGCCCTTCCCTGTCCCACCCTGGCGGGCAGTTTTGCTGTCCCTGCTCGATTCCCTTGTTCACTTCCACGTGCACGAGTGGACAGTTCGGCGTCGATTTCTAACTTTACCCCTTCGGACTGAACAGAGACACCCTTCAGCCCATGGGAGCAAACCCATCTACCTGTCTAGACAGCACCGTGGCCCCGGGGAGAGCCAGGGGAGGGACGAGAGGGGGGTCCAGGCACCTGGGTTTGAGCCAGCCTGTGCCACTCACTGGTCCTGTGACCCTGGTCCAGCCACTTCACCTAGCTCACCCTCCACTTCCTTGTCAGCCCAGAGACGGTGGTAAAGCCAGTTCCCTCTTAAGGGGGTAAGAGTTCCTGTCACTCACAGCACAGCGAGTGCCCAGAACTTAGGCCTGTTCTGTCAGTAGGCTGAGTACTGTTACGTTCAGACGGAAACCTTAAACTTCGTGTTAGGGAACCCCGCTCCCATGGTACCAATAAAGTAGTTCTCTGCTGTCTTCTACTAATTTTATATATATATATATATATATAATTTATATATATATTATTTATTTATTTATTTGAGATAGGGTCTCACTTTGTAGTTCAGGCTGGCCCTGAGCTCACTATGTAGCCCAGGCAAACCTTGCACTCAGCAATCCTCCTGCCTCTGCCTCCCGAGTGCTGGGATGACAGGCGTGAGCCAGCAAGCGCGGCCTCTTCTACTAATATTTAACAGCTGTATGCACCCACTTTCCATCCCAGCTGGGACTCCCTGGAGTTTCCTAAACTATCTACACTACGAAGTCAGTAGCCTTTTACAAAAGTTATGTTCTCTTTTCTATATATTTATCTATTTAGGACTTGATAAGAAAAAAAAATATGAAGAGAGGAAGGTTACATTTTATTTAATTTTAATTAATTTAAGTTTAAATACCCAGATGTACCTAGTGGCACGAGCAGCACAATGCATGGGCAGGTTTGGAAGTCACGTGGTCGCCGGAACCTCGACTTCTCTCCCTGCTCATTTGTAGACAGATGGGTGAGAGGACAGACTCGGGAGCCACGCAGTTCTGCCACAGCCTGAGAGTGTCTCACACTCTCTTTCTTCTGTCCCCTCTCACATAACCAGAAGATGATGACAACTCTAACTTCAGGCCATCGTGGAATTAAACAAGTTAAGAGAAAAATATGCTTTGGAAAGCCGCCAGTAGATAGCTTGCACTGATGTAGTCTTACCAGTCTTCATGTTTGCTGTTGATATTAAATTTATCAATATCAAAGGGTAGTTTATTATACCCATTCTCAATTTCTATCTTACTTTTCCTCTGGCTTACGCTGATTGGTGTGCTCGACTTCTCTCTTGCTCCTGCCGTTTGTGGCAGTTTTCTGGGCATCTCTCTGCACTTGCATTTCTAGAAGGCACCAGGACTGAGCCTGGCACCAAATATAATTGGCCCAATCACAGACTTCACACTTTCTAAGCCTAAGTTAATACAGTGAGGAAGACTGGAGTTTAAAATCAGATCATCTGGCACGTATCACCTACTGTGCCTGACTTTCAGTTTCTATAAAATGGAGATAACTATAGCATGCCATGGGATTGCTGACTCCTATCAGACAGGGTCACTCGTGTGAAAGCGTTCTGTAAACAGAAGCACCAGAGGTTCACTGCAATTATTTAATTAGGATGAAAGAGGCAGGCTGTGATAATCCGATTCGTCTGTTAGATGTGCTCCAGCCTGTTGGATATCGCCATCTCTCTGTGTTTGATCTCTTCTTAATTTTTATTCCTTAGTCCCCAGCAGCCAAGATCTATCTTTCTTCAGTAGTTAGTACAGTGTCACTTGCTTTAGAAAAATAGCCAGTTTTATCATTAACAGTCAGTTTTAAGGTTGGGGAATAAATGTTATGTTTTGATTTGTCGTACATAGTTGTAGACTCAAAGATACCTTAGGGTTCACGTTCTAGGCTAACCCAGTGACAGGCATTGGATGATAGTAATTCTAGAAATCATGAAGTCTTAAGAGTTAAAAAAAAGAAAGAAAAGAAAAAACACCAGTAATGGTAAAGCAGTAACTGGAGTTAAGAGGTTTGCCCAAAGCAAGCCGCGAGAGCAAGCCAAGCGAAAGGGACTCCCTGCCCCACCCAGAAACAAGGGTCCCTGGTGAGTTTTTGACCCTTTCAAGCTACATCTGAGACAACGGGTCTCAAAGCCCGGCCATACAACAGCAGCCGCAGCCTCCCTGGCGACTCATTACGGTGCAGACCCACTGAATCAGTGCTTCAGAGACCAACAAGCTCTCCAGGCAAAACACAGGAAGGTTGAGAGCAGCGCTTGCCTGGGGCTACCCCGTTGCTTCCCCTTGGCCTCCCCTTGGCAGCCCAAAGGCCAAGCAGAGAACCCAGCGCTCTGCTCCTGCCCTGCTCTGCACAGGACCTTCTCATGGAGCGAAGACCAGAGAGGGAAAATCAAAGACGAAGTGAGTAAAGGCACAATCCTCACCATCTAGGACTGTGTCTCCATCCTTAAACTGCCGCACTTAGCAGGGTGTCAGCACAGAGAAGAAATTCACCACATGTTGGCTTAGCGAAGCAGATGTAGAAGGACTCTCCTCTTGACTCTGACCCCGATACTCCACAAGACGCTTGCCGCTCTGATTAGATGGATGTAGGCCACTTCCTTCTGTTTATCCTTATGAGCCTCCTGGTGCTCAATTTGACTTGTACAGCTAGTGTTTAAATTTAACTATTACCAGCGTCTCATGTTTTGAAGTATTTACTATGCGCGCATGTGACAATGCTTTACTCATATCGACTCATTTTATCTACACAAAGATCATAGATTGATGTAGGTAATTAGACCCATTTTACCAGTGAGACAACCGAAGCTCAAGAGAATAACCAACTTGCCCAAGGTTCCCTGTGTAATAAACAGCGGGGCCTGGATAAATTCAATCAGTGTGGCACCCATGTCCACTTCTGAGGCTTCAAATCCCTGGATTTGAATTGCCACGCTGCACAAAACTGTCTGAGGTCCACCAGACCAGCCCTGGCCCCTCCAGGCCCGCCCTGTCCTAGATTCCTTGTTCCTCTCAGTAATCTAGGTCCCTCTTGTCCACCCTAGGGGAGGCTGACCACTGCTACTCTCCTCTGTTTCAAAGAAATCAGGAAGGAAGACTCTCCTACAGAGAGGCTAAGGAAATTCCCATCTGCTTTCTGGAAAGGTCTAGCGTACGGATGGACTCCAGAGGATACTTACAAATAAATAAATAAATAAACCCAGCTTTTGAACAGGTGATTGACCTGAAGTTACTGTTTGCAGTAAGTTTGAGAAAGGAAACTTACCTTAGGGAGGTGACCTCCTAAGCTTTGTCTAAGTCAAACTCCTTTCACTCCCATGCCAGCCAGACACTGTCTTTCCTACAAGCACCTGCCAGGCACCATCAAGTGAAAACCTAAAGCTGTTTTACTAGTAGCAAGAAGAAAAAGAGAACAACTTCAAACTTGCCATATATGGGAAGTAACTTTCAACATAGAACAGCCCGTTTCCTGTCGGACAGTAACACCGAGTGGCTCAAAACAGTACAATGATAGGAAAATGCTGAGCAGACATCAAAAACCAAGGAATGAACAGGCTCAGGTTTTTTTCTTTAAACCAACATATGTGGCTGGGTGAGTTGTGATGTTTTATTTATATTGCCATGCAACGGAGAAAAAACACAAAGGTGATTTCAATGAAAAAAGCACAGGCATATACAGTGCTATCTGATTGCAGTGCCTGACAGACATGAGGGGGGTTTCATGGCAGACATCAAACATGATACCAGGAATTAATTTCCTACATTCAATGGCTAGGTTTGACTTTTGTTTTAAAAATTCAGTGGTGAAAACAGGCAGTGGCCCTGGGCCAGGGCGGGCTATGCTGGCTCCGGCAGGAGTTAGCCGAGTGTTTAGAAAATCAGGAGCCCAAGGAAATTTAAACCCAGCTGCCAGGAGAAGGCTGTGAATCCGATCTGTCAAACTGAAGATCAGAAAACACCCCCAGCTGCCTCTGCGCCTGCCTTGTGGCAGGACAGGAAGTGCTGTCACCCGGGGGAACCTAATACCTCAGAAAGGCAGGATCTCAGGGTGTGTGTACATGTTACACTTCAAGCCACAACCGAAGCCTGCCCTTACAGGAAAAGCCCTCCAACTGGGGAGAAAACTTCAGAAGCTAGTGTGGGGGTTTTCCTGTGACCTGGGGAGGGGGATATCTGCATGCTTTGTCCCACACCAGCGCTTTCCCCACGTCTTCTGGCACGGGTGTCAATGTGCCCCTTTTGTTTGACTGTGCAAGTAGACCTGGAGGGCTGCCTGTACCTGCTGCTGCCCGCAGCACCTGAGTAAGGCGGGGAGAGGAGGTCCCCAGATTCCCTGCTGGGGTCAGTTTAGCAAGCAAAGAACAGCCAGAGAATGAGCAGCCAGAGGTGGGTTCAGTCTCCGGATGAAGCTGATAACTGCTTATCTGTGTAAATCAGGAAAGCTATTCAGATCCACTTTTTCTTTTTCTTTTTTTTTTGAGACAGGGTCTCGCTTTGTAGTTCAGGCTAGCCCTGAGCTCACTATGGTGCCCAGGCAAGCCTCGAATTCAGCAATCCTCCTGCCTCTGCCTCCCGAGTGCTGGGATTACACCACCACACCCAGTCAGATCCACTTTTCTAACTGACAGATTAATTAATTCATTCTGTAGATATTTATCGATTGTTCCCTATGTGCTGGGGCTGAGATACAGTTGTGAACACAATGGAAACAAATTTTGCTTTTAGAGTGTTCTAAGTTCTAGCAGGGCAAGTCCACAAGTACAATAACAGAGGACGATGTGTACTTATCCCCAAGTGAGGCTAGGCACATCTTGCCGACATTAAGGGGGTCAGGAGGAAGGGCCCATGCTTTTTGAGTGCCTATATAACAAGGCTTTAACAAAGAATGTAACACTTTGGGGCACTTACTCCATAGAAGGCTCACAGAAAGGTGAGGGTAGATACTTTATATATTCCTTTCATTCTCTCAACTACTCCTTTAGCTACACAGAGAAGAAGCTGATCCCAGAAGCAAGATTAATAATGCTTGAGATCTCCACACTCTGGCCTGCTGGCTTCACCCTCCAGTGGGTGGCTTGCCTTCCCCTTGATGGGACATGGTGGGTCTCCCCTCTGTGCGCCTCTGTTCCGCAGTCCTTTAAGACTCAGCCCACCTACCTCGTCTCTAGGAGACAGTCTCAGGCTCCTCGCCATTACACAATCCCTTCTCTGAACTCCTTAGTCGGGTCTTACATAGAAAAGGCTGTTTCTGATCTCACTGGTTAACAGATGAGAACCCTCAAACTTGTTTTCTTGATATTTCTCACCCTTACTGTGTGTTTGGTCAACAGTGTGAAACGTGTCACTTGATTATATACCTACTTTTGTTGTTCTCTATGTCCTGGTCTCATTTCCTCAACGCGATTAGAGGTGGAGGGGACAGTGTATTATAGTCACAATAGTGGTCTCAGACTTGCTCACGGATCAGAATTGCTCTGTTAAAACAGACTGCTGGGTCCCTCCCTTGGAGCTTCTGATTCAGCAGGTCTGGGGTGGGCTCCGAATGTGCGAATGTGCGTTTCTAACAAATTCCCCAAAGTCGCTGATGCTGCTGGTCTAAAAGCCACACTTTGGAGAACCACTGATTAACTGAACGTACCAAAGCATTTGGAGCAAGGAGGCAGGTTTGAGGCCCATTTCTCCCCCTCTTTGCTGTGTGACCTATTTGAGCCTCTGTTTCCTCATCTGTAAAAATAGGATAATACCATACACACCAGTATTGTCGTGGGGGTGGACTGTCGTAATGAATTTAATGTGTTTAGTGGTGCCCCCAACACTCTGAGAATGGCCAGCAGATGCTTCCAATTGTCCCTAGAAAGGCTGGTAGAACATCAGGCATTAAATAAGCACTGGACCCAGCCTAATAACTCCTTCTTACGAAACTTATTTTGAATTTGTAATCGGTGAGAGTAAAGGATGTTACTGTGGAGTGACATCTGTAATTAACAGCCTATTAGAATCTATGTGCGTGTGCGCGCGCACGGGTATGTGTGTGATGACAGAGCCTAGGTCCTCACCCATGCTTGGCAAGTGCTTTAGCATTGAGGTTCTTCCTCAGCTCTTTTCAAATTTTACTCTGAGACAGGATCTTGCTAAATTGCCCACGCTGGCCTCAGACTCGTGCTCCTTCTGCCTCAGCCTCCCAAACGTCCGGGATCACCAGGCCTGGGTTAAGTAACAGGTTTTGCAATTAAGTCGGACTATGACAAAGCAGGGGGTGGACCAGCTGAGTGGGGCTTCTCCCCTCAGTTACGCTGGATATAAGGCCCAGGTTATGTCTAAGGTCCACAGTGTGGCTCCTCCCCCTGGTTTACTGCCAAGGACGCTGAAGAGGGCCTTTGGGAGCTCGGAGCTGGCGGCCGGGCGCACGCACGGGCTGACAGGCGCGAACGGATCCCCTCATTCAATAATTAATTACTGCAGCTCCGGGAAGACAGTCTCCTAGGAACAGACAGGACAACCACCTCCTCCAGCCCTGAGGTTTCAAAACACTCAGGCCCCTGCTGAGCCTCCTGCCCCCCAAGAACCTCTCCACCCGGAGCAGATTTGGGTTTTCCCTCAGGGTCTACCTGGGCCGCCTCACTGGCTGGCTCGCTTTCTCCTAAGAAAGCCCAAGAGACACCGAGCAGAAAAGCGCGTGTTCAGTCCTTTCTCACTGCTCTCCCAGGCCTGGGGATGGACGCTCCAGCCCTAACCGGGCCCTCACAGTATGTAAGTCAAAGGTCACTGCCCTACCGCTCTGCAAACTGCTGTCCCCCAGAATGTGGGTGGTTGAATAAAGCCCTGCGAAGTTGAATGAGATCATCTCCGGGGGCTTTAGCATTAGCAGGGCTGTGGATGGGCGGGGGCTCTGCGGGAGCGCCTCAGCTCCCACCTTCGCAGGAAAAGCACCAGCCCCCCTCATCCAGCCACAGCGCCCAGGAACGGCGACCTTTCCCAGCCCCACAATCTTCACCCCCAGCCCCCTTTCCTAGACGCACCCCCGGGGCAGGTGCTGTCCGCACACGCCTGGGGGAGGCGCCACCCGCGGGGGCTCCAGGGCAGGGCCCCTCCCGAAGCCCGGCCGGGCCTCCGGGCGCCCGCGAGGCGGCGGGAGGGAAGGGGGTGTGTGCGCGCCGGGCCTCGACCCGCGGCCGCGAGAGGCGGGGACCGCACCTGGCGCCACCGGCCAGGCAGGGCGGCCCCGGGAGAGGAGCGCGGAGCCCTCTCGCCGGTGCTCGGCCGCCTCCCCCCCACCCCCGCTTTGTCTGCCTTCTCCCGCCGCCGGCCTCGCGCCCTGCGCCCTGCGGAGCCCGCGGCGCCCACCTCCCGGGAGACGCCGCCCCGGCCCGCCCGCCGCCCGCTGGGTCTCACCCAGAACAGCAGGTTGAAGCCGAGCAGCAGGTACTTGATGCAGCGCAGGCCCCCGCGGAAGCGCCCCATGCTGCGGCCCCGGCGGCGGGCTCCCGAGTCCCCAGGCCCGCGCCGAGCGCCCGGGGAGCGGCGGGCGGGGCGGCGGGGCGGGGCCTCTGGACCCCGGCGGCGGCGGGACCCGGGCGCGGCGGGGCCGGGCGCCCCGCCCTCGGGATGCTCAAGCACCTCCTTCCCTCCCGCCGGCGCCCGGCATCCGCGAGGAGGGCGCCCGCCCGGACGCGGGAGCCCTGCGATCCACGCCCGGCGCCCGGCTCCTCGGGGGCCGCCGTGTCGGCTCAAGGCTGAGGACGCGGCCTCGGTGCTCTGGAGGGCGGGCCGTCCTCTTCGGGCCGAGGAGACGCGCGGGGCCGGAGCCCCGTGGAGCTGCCGCCGCCCGCGCTCCCGCGGGACGCTGACCTTAATAGGCGAGGACCGGGGACGGGGCGGGCGACACGGCGCCTCCGGCTCCGGCCAGCGAGGGAGCCGCGTCCTCGGCCTGCAGATTCCTCCGCCCGGGCGCTGGAGGGAGTCCAAGGGCTCGCTCAGGGTCTCGGTTTTGATGCGAGGATGGGAGGAAAGGGGGAAGTTTTGCTGTGTTTTTATTAAGTTAGCGCTGGCAGGGAAATGTGGCTCCCACTTGGGTTGACTGAGTGTCTACAATATGTGGTGTCAGACGGGCCTGGGGAGGCTGGAGTGGAAGATTCGGGGAGCTCACGTACTGATGATCCAGCGGCTCTGAGCGCTTTACGGACTGGGCACAGCAGCGAGACCCAGGAGCGACAGGGGAGACACTGGGCCCGCGACCTCCTCTGTGCTGGCGGAGACAGATCTGTACGCAAATACAGACAGCAGCAGCCAGCTGAGCAGGGTGGGCGAGGAGCTGGGCGGGCGGCGGGCTCTGTGCAAGCACCAGCCGGAGCGAGAGCGACCCTCACCGTGAGCAGGTGCCGACCTCAGGGCGGGCGAGACAGGCGTCCTGGGGAGGGAAGGGAGACGCAGCCTTCCCAGCTGCAGCGGGCGGCGGCCCAGAAGTGTGCGCACTGGCCTGGAGTGCAGGAAGGGGGGTGCCGCCCGCCCCAGAGGGTCCCCAAGATCAGCGTCAGTGCCGGGAAGTGCCCCGCACAGTGCCGAGCGCAGAGCAAGTCTCATCACACAGGCTTCGCCGTGGTCGGACTGCGCTAAGTGCTCAGCCAACTCTTCTGTCTCCACCGTGCCGTCCCCTTGGCCTACATCTGCAGCTTTGAGCATATGGGTGACTATCTAGTGAATTTTATTTATGAAGATGAGAAGAGAGAAAAAGGAAAGCGCTGATTCTGGTAGTGAGTGTGAGTTTCACTCAGTGAACTAGAGACAAAGGTGGAAGGCGTTAGGTAGGCGAAGGCAAAGCTTCGGTTTCGGTCAGACACAGCTCTGAATTTACATTTCTGTCTTTCTGTAAGGTAAAGAAGCAAATCAATATCTAATACCTTCTAGGGGTACAATAAATTAACCCAATAAACAATAATAGTCTTATGCTTTCAATTGAACTTTGTATCCTTAAAACAAAATACATTTAGCTGTCATATTCTATATTCTCTGGGAACAGAGACCCTGTTATGATATAGAAATCCCTCATTCTTTCATATTACAGTTTTGACACACATGTGTTAGAGACAGAGGACAACTCTCTTAGCCTCAGCTTTAGATTTTTTCTTTTTTTTGAGACAGGGTCTCGCTTTGTAGTTCGGGCTGGCTCTGAGCTCACTATATAGCCCAGGCAAGCCTCGAACTCAGCAATCCTCCTGTCTCTGCCTCCCGAGTGCTGGGATGACAGGCGTGAGCCACCACGCCCAGCACCGTGGTATGTGGTATTGATTGCTGGTGGGCGTGAGTCACCACGCCCAGCATTGTATGTGGTTACCGGATCGAACTCAGGACCTTGTGCTTGCAAGGCAGACGCTGGAACCACTGAGCTAAATCTCCAGTCCCCCTCAGCTTTAGATTTTGAGTGTACATTTGCCCAGACCTTCATTTCACAAAATTTCATGTCTTAGGGGAAGCTTACTTTTGGCAGGACTGGGCTGAGATAACCCTATTCACCTTGTGATTAGTTCAGAAAACCAACCTTCCCATGTCCTGGTGAGTGGAAGGGCACGGTGTCTGCTGGGGCCAAATGCTTTTACTTCTCCTTCTTGAAGTTGCTGGGTCTGGGTGTTATACTTGAAGTGGCTGTGCCCATTTAGAGACCAGTCTGAGGACAGCGTCAACAGTGGGGACAACAAAGCAGAAAGCTGAAAAAAACCCAGATCATTGATGAGATTCTTCTATCATCGGGTCAGCTGATATCATTAGATTTTTTTTCATTATTCAGTAAACTTTATTGGTACATTATATACA